>ML827500.1:32351-61458 GCA_009831015.1 Picea engelmannii | reverse complement strand
GTTGGGATATGTTCTTCTCCTCTACGCGTTCCTCTGCTTTCCTAGACATTGATCTAGCAGTCTAGACTTCTTCCATCAATATATCCGATGGTTGTTGTCACTCCTCCTCTTGAGATTTTGATTTCTTCCAACTTGGAAGAGTTTTTAAGTTTTCAAAGGCTTCATCCCTTTCTCCTCTTGCAAACCTAATTTCTTGGGTCTCGTCTGCGTTTCTTCTAACGCTATCTCTCCTGATCTTTAGGACTTAGAATAAGTCTATCTGCTACTCAATCCTTGTGCTATCTCTTTTGATATTTTTAACTGAATCTGAACTCCAAAAGTGTCTCATCCCTTCTGCTTCCTTTTAAGAGTAAAACTTACTGCCCTCCTGACAATCTTCTGCTCAATGCACACCTTGCAGATCATTTTCTACAGAGTTTCCAGTAACTCCGTGAGTATCTTCCTCTGATACTCCTCTTTTCAAAATCGACAAAGAGTTCTCCTTGTGCACACTTGCACCTTCTCAATGCCCACCTGGAAGAGATCTACATAGTTCTCAGTGACTCTGTCTCTCTATGCTTTATTTGCACAATTTCTTGTCTAAGGTGTTCAACAACCTTGAGGTTTCCCCTAAGTTATCACTCATATATCATATATCTACATCATAAATAAACACAAAAATACATAAACAACCATGTTCAAGAAAAACTGTTGTCTTTTTCATTAATATGAAAATATGTATACAATATGTGCAGGCTGGACTCCAGTAGAGTCTCATCTCTCTCAAACTCTCTCAAAGAACTATTCTACCTCCTATTTTCGAGCTTCCGATATTCTCAGTATCTTCTCTCAGAATCCTCTCCTAACTCTCCTAACTCTCATCATAATGAAATATTATACAAAGATCTCTTTACCAAAGAGGGGCTCTATGAGCCTATCCTCTCCTTCACCTAACCTAATCTATTACATTGAAGTTTCATAAATGGCCATCTAGTCTGAATTAAATCTAGAGCCATCAACATGTCAACCATTAAAGGCGACCTTGTCTTCTGCCTATACAAAGGCATGGATTAGTTTTCAATCAACCTTACAACATTAATCCCTATAGGACCATATTTCAAATTTAAAAATGGGAGGGTCGGTGCCTCTCCCTTTCAACAATGCGCACCTATGTGTTGGCTTGGTGGCGCATCTGCTGATGTGGAAGGATTATCCTGCATCATACTCCACTACTGAAAAAAATTCATGATCTCCAGATCATGAGCTCTCCATCTCTGTTGAAATCCTCTTGGATCCAAAACTTCTCCTTGGAGTTGTCCTCCTACTCCTCTGCTTTGTTGCTATTGTTGATGTTGTTTTTCCCTATTTCTCTTGCAGTCTTCCTTCTGTTCAGTTTCTCCTTGTTGAATGATTTAGTTGTTGACCTCACCATCAACCTCCTGATTTCTTCAATCACCTCTTCCATATATTCAACTGGCTGGCTTGTTCTTTGCAGACTGGCTTGCTACAACTCTTATTCCTTGTCAATGGGTAGATCAACTTGATCCCCCCTACTCTTTTCTCCATCTCATGTGGCCTTATATTTCCACCTTGCTGCAGACTCCAGTTTTGCAGTCTCCTCACTAAGTTGCTACTCAGCTTTCTCCTCTTACAAATTGGCTCTCATCAGCTCTGCTTATGTGTTGGACAACTGAGAGGGGGGGGGGTGAATCAATTCTTACTGTTCTTAAACAATTATATCCATTTTTAAAATCATTACAGAACACTCAATATATCACAATAAATAATAAATAGAGTATTCAACATCAATCACACACATGTATAATGCAGAGACAGATATTCCTGAGGAAACCCATAAAGGGTGAAAACCTCTTCTTCTTTATATGGTAATTATTTTTTGTACATTATCATTCTTGTGAGAACAGACTCATAATGAGGCTACCACCTTTGTTTTGCAAGCTGCTACTTGCTGAGAGCACCAACTCTCTAGTTTCTCTAGCACCCACTGGAAGGAAGGACCAACTCCCTAAGTGTTCCAACACCAACTGGATGGAAGCACCAACTTCCATTCATACATGCACCGACTTTTATATCAAAGAACCAATATTCTCCCTTGCACCACCCTGCCACCCTGGTTTCTCTGGCTGAAACCAAATGGAATCTACAACTCCCTGTGTCCAAGCACCTACTTGAAACTCTGAGGAAAACAGTCCTCCCTAGCACCTCCCTTCCACCCTGAAATATAAAACTTTGATTTCTATGGATCTATTACAGTGATTCAATAGTTGTCATCAGCTTACCAGGCTTGTCATTGTTCTGCTATGCGTCTCTACTCTCCTGGATCAACATATCACTGCCTGCATATTCTTGCGCTTTCTGATCTTCTACTTTCTCTCTGTATGTGCACGTCAGCCTTCTTTTACTGTCTCAGTTATGCATCTCTCTTCTTTGCTTCTACTGAGCTATTTTTCCTTTAGGCTCTATGCTTCTACCTGCATAACACACTCTCAAAAATCACAGCACGATCTCTTCTTTGTTCTCCATTTTTATAGTCTTTGTGCACCTTGTGCATGTTGCATGCACTATCCCCCTGTATACACTTCACTGCGTTCATCATCACTGACCCTTCTCCTGATATCTTTTGGATTTACTGACTGTAACAATCTTCGACTCTTTTCCATATTTCAGTCGTCTCTATGATGAGTTTACACTCCACTGGTAGTTGCCTCAAGACTCTTCGTCTTCTTTGTCGATCACCTTGAAGACTATTTGAATTCTCTAGAAGAAACCATCAATGGTCTCTAATAGTTACACCGAGGCTCTTTATCTCCTCTGGTAGATGCAATCACTTTTTTCTGGAAGTTAATGAGAGAAACTCTGCATGTTCATGCATTTTGGCACCTTCTCTCTTCCTGAAGAAAACTTCACAGTGGGCGCTAGCTCTTCTGGCTAAGCCCCTTCCTTTCAGGTGACCTCTGGCGGTGACCAAACACCTGTTCATAAGGCACTTTCGTGACTCATGTTTCTGGGATCTGGGGATGAGGCATCTCGACTCTCCAAGTCGTGATCTCCGAAATGGAGCTTAGCTGCATGCTAGCTCCTCCCTTAAACCTTCGATGATGTGACCAATGACTATGACCACAACCCTATTCAAAAAGGCATTTCACGATTTCGCATTTCGGGTTTTCTCTCGTGAGTCTCCTTGAATCCTCATATTGCAAACCCTGAAATGGATACTAGCTATGCTAGCTCCTTCCTTCATGTGCCCACGACGATGACCAAGTGCTTATCTATAAAGGGCTTTCGCAATTCGTAGCTCGTGAATTTTGTCGTGAGTCTCCTTGACTCCACTTCCGGTACCTGAAATGGAGCCTAGCTACGCTATCTCCTTCCCCTCACATAACCACTGACAGTGACCATGGCCTACGCCAAAAAGGCGTTTCTCATTTCAACATTTCTGTGATGAAGGGTCTCGATACTCCAAGTTTCAATCGCCGAAACTCCGAATTGGAGCCAGATTAACAGTTCACGCTTTCTCTTGATCAACGACTCAGATTGAATGGTTGTTTCATGTTTTGCAATTTCGACAATATTATGGTGAGACTTCACGACTCTCCATATCGTGATTTCCGAAATGGATCTTATCTATTAGTGCCTTCCTCGAAATCTCGACGATGTGACCAATACCAATGACCACTCGCTAATAATTTGAGCGCTTTGATCTTCAGATCAACGATCCACATTCCATGGTGATTGGACGACTATCCAATGCCCCACAACTTCATCTTTCGGGAATTAGGAGGAGTGTTGATACTAAAACTCCCGAAATTGAACTCCCAGAATGATGTCACTTGATGATGTGTCGTGACCCGAGCAACTGCCATGTGTCACTCAAATTGAAATATTCACGTACTTGAAACATCAAATCACCTTGACACTTGTCCTTGTATGATTGTTCCGCGTGTCCTTGCTAACATAGGCTGCCACTTGTCCTTTCTGACGTGGTCTGTCATAAACTACCTCCTGGATCTGATAGTCTAGATTAGTCCTCGATCCAATGAATGAGATTATATCACGATTTCACATATCGCGAGTTCGAGAGGTGAGGGAACCTCCTCCCTTTGACTTTCTAGTCAGTGAAATGATGATATTTTTCCACTTGTCCTTCTTGGATCGACGGTCCAGATTTCTCCTCGATCTGATGGCTCTGATCTTTTCACAACTTCGTGTATCACGAGTTGGAAGGTTAGGCCTCTCCTTCCTTTGACCTTTCAGTCAGTGAAATGCTGAACTTTAGCCACATGTCCTTCTTGGATTGACGGTCCAGATTTCTCCTCGATCCGATGGCTCAGACATTTTCGCAACTTTGCATATCGTGAGTTGGAAGGTTAGAGCACTTCCTTCCTTTGACTTTCTAGTCAGTGAAATGTTGATCTGTGACCACATGTCCTGCCCGAAGATGGATGGTCTTCTTGCTTTCGGGATTTTGTAAGCCCGCTTCTCCTTGCACTTTAAAGAACGTCCAGGTTCTCCTAGATCCAACGATGGTCGGACCCCGCGCTCGGATCTAACGCCCGAGATTTGTCCTTCATCTGTGCGCTCCTCCTATCTTAATTCATATATGACGATCATCGAGAATTCTAAATGGGATCCAACGATCATTGTCACTTCTCCTCCTGAGCTTCTCCTTCCTATGTGTTCTTGCCATGAATGAAAAGTGCATTGTTCCTGTGAACATGCCAATAATCTCCCCCTTTGGCATTGATGGCAACCTTGAAAGGATGCACTATTCTGCTTAGACCTCGATCTCCAACCGTAGCATCCAGTCATGCTATTCTTCTCCCCCTTTGACATCAATGTCAAAGAAAAAAAACACGCTCCCCCTAAGCTCTTGCAGTAATTTTTCGGAGGTATCAAACATTCAACCAACACAAACTCCCCCTGACAGGATGGATTCTCTTATATGTGAGACGGGATGACACCCAACTTCTGACGAAGATATTCAAATGGTGTCTTGGCTAAGGGTTTAGTAAATATGTCTGCAATTTGTTCTGTTGTTGGAATGTATTGAACCTGAACACTCTGATTGGTGACCTGCTCTCTCAGAAAATGGTATTTTATGGGAATATGGTTGGTCTTGGAGTGGAATACAGGATTCTTGGACACACTTATGGCACTAGTGTTATCACAATGAATTGGCATCGGTGCAGTATATTTTACCTCCAAGTTTGCAAGTGTCTGAATCATCCATAATACCTTAGTGCAACAAGTAGCAACAACAATGTATTTTTCCATTGTAGTTGATAACAAAATGGAACCTTGTTTTTTTCTCAACCATGCTACTAGAGAATATCCTAAGAATAACGCACCTCCACTCGTGCTTTTACTTTCATCCATGCAGTTAGCCCAATCAACATATGAGTAGACTGATAATTGAAAATTCTTATTCTTAGGATACCATATGCCATACTTCATTGTTTCTTTCAAATATCTGAATATCCTTTTGACAGCGAGCAAATGACTCTGTTTAGGTGCAGACTAATATATTCCTACCATTCCAACAACATGCATTATGTATGGACGAGATGTTGTGATGTATAGCAGGATGCCTATCATTGACCTGTATGAAATTTGATTAACATCAGGTGAGTCATCATCCTTTCTTAATTTGCATCCATTAACCATAGGTGTGCCTACAGGTTTAGAATCTTCCATTTGAAACCTTTTCAACATTTCTCTTAGATATTTTTCTTGAGAAATGAAAATTCCTTCAGACCTTTGAGTAATTTGCAGACCAAGAAAAAATGATAGTTCACCTATCATAGACATTTCAAACTCAGACTCCATGGCAGAAGAAAACCATTGTACCAATGAATCCTTATTACATTCGAAGATGATGTCATCTACATAGACCAACACGATGAGCAAATCATTACCCTTTTTCTTGATATATATATTGTTGTCAACTATTCCTCTCTTGAACCCTTTGTCTTGGAGATACGTATCCAGTCTGTGATACAAGGCACGAGGGGCTTGTTTTAACTCATATAAATCTTTCTTCAGCTTGCATACAAAGTCAGGGTTATCAAACAGTTTGGAACCCTCTGGTTGTTCCATGTAGACTTCTTCATTTAAATCTCCATTTAGAAAAGATGACTTGACATCCATTTGATAGACTTTAAACCTCTTATGATAAGCATAGGCAAGAAATATTCTGATAGCTTCTAATCTTGCTACAGGCGCAAATGTTTCATCAAAATCCAGTCCTTCTATTTGATCATAGCCTTTACAGACCAATCTTTATTTGTTCCTGACAACTTGTCCTTGCTCATTCAACTTATTCTTAAAGATCCATTTGGAACCAATGATATTTTTACCTTCAGGTCTAGGAACCATCTCCCACGTATTTTTTTTCTCAATCTGATCAAGTTCATCATTCATTGCTTTAACCCAATGGTCATCTTTGATAGCTTCATTAAAATTCTTGTGTTCCAGCATGGATATGAAGGCTATATGTGATTGTTCATTGTTTTTTATTATCTTTCTCCTGGTTTGTACACCTTTGTATTTTTCGCCAATTATCTGACTTGTAGGATGATTCTTTTGAGTGATTCTGGAGGAGGAATTTGAAGTTGTCTGCTGATTTGAGTTTTTCTGAATATTTGCATCTTCATCTGGCTCAAAATCTTCTTGTTCTAATTCTTGGACCTATTCAACTTCAAATTCATTTATATTCTTTGTTGTTGATTCAATATTGTTCAGCTCTCTTTCTGGGATTCCTTCATCAACTTTTATGTCAATACAATCAACCAATATATGCAGCCTCTTATTATAGCATCTGTATCCTTTACTATTTGTAGCATACACTAAGAAGATGCCTTCATTAGCCCTATCATCATACTTGCTAAGGTTCTCATCATTATTATTTATGTAACACTTACTCCCAAATACTTTGAAGTGTTTGATTGAAGCAGGTCTCCCATACCACAATTCATAAGGTGTCTTGTCAGTGTGTGGTCTAAGGTGGGCTTTGTTAAGAACATGAACTACTGTGTGTATTGATTCTACCTAGTAGGTTTGACCAATGTTCTTCTCATTCATCATTGACCTGTCCATTTGCTACACTGTTATGTTTTTCCTCTCAACTACTCCATTTTGTTGTGGAGTTCTTGGGATTGTGTACTCTCTCTTGATCCCATGTTCATCACAAAATTCCTTGAACTCACTTGACATAAATTCGCCTCCTCTGTCTGATCTTACTTCCTTTAACCTCTTTCCTGTTTGATTCTCAGTTAAAGACTTAAATATTTTAAATTTCTCAAATGATTTAGCTTTATCCTTGAGAAAGGCAACCCAAGTAAGTCTGGAGTAATCATCAATGATCATCATGAAGTAGTTTTCTTTCCCTGTGCCCTCCTGTCTTGATGGTCCACTTAAATCCATATGAACTAGTTGGAGTGGTTTCTTTGTTGAAGTAGAAATATTGGATTTAAACTGTGTCCTGGTAAGCTTTCCTACTTGGCAGGGTTTACACACAGAATCTTGTGGCTTTGATATTCTTGGAAGATCTTTTACTGCCTCAAGATTTTTGAGCTTAATTAAGTGATCAAAGTTTATATGTCCAAGTCTCCTATGCCATAACCATATCTCATCATGTTTGCTTATATGACATTCTTCTCTATCTTCTTTTAGCACATATACATTATTCTATGTTCTTATTCCTTTAGCCACCACTTATCCTGAGTTGACAGACTTTATCTTGCAGTCCTTGGAAGTGAACACCACTTCACATCCTCTGTCACACATTTGACTTACACTGAGCAGATTATGTTTCAGCCCATCTACAAGAAGAACATCTTGGAATTTTCCTTTTCCATTACTTAAACTCACCATCCCTTTACCCTTGATTTTACCTGGAGCATCATTTCCAAAGGTTACGTTTCCTGATTTGCTTTCACTAAGATATAGAAACTTACCTTTGTCTCCCGTCATATGTTTGGAGCATCCATTGTCTATATACCAAGGGTTTTTTTGCCTTTGAGATGACAACACTAATCCACACTTGTCACTTTCTCTCTTATTCCAAACCTTGACATTTTTAGCAGAGGGATTCAAATCCGGTTCACAGTTCTTTAAGCGACAGTCAACAACTTTATGTCCAAAATTATGACAGATGTGACATTCTGATTCATTGAATAAGGGATCACAATGATTGTTATGCTTAACCTGTGTCCTTTTCCCAGCCATCAAGTGATTTGTAGTATGTGATGGTTTGTTATTTGGCTGTCTCATTGTTTGTTGTGGCAGATACCTATACCTTGAATGTCTTGATTTCTCATATCTAAATTTTAAAGAACAATTTACAACTTTGTGACCAAAATTAGAACAGAAAAAAACAATATCCATAGAAAAAACCTTGGTACCTGAAAATTGGTTGTCTTTTTTTGAGAAGGTCGATTTCTTCCATGTTGACGATTTATTTAAGCAGAGAGTGTATTATTTCTCTGATCTATAATTTCAATTCTGGTACCTTTTTCTTTACTCCTCCTGGGAAACCGATTATCTTCTTTTGTTTCTGCAGGTTTTTTGTTGTCATATGTTGTAGATTTGACAAACTTGATGGGTTCATTGTTACTTGGCTGACCACTGCTTGATCCCTCTTCATAACCTAAACCTGTTTTCAGATTTGGGTTCCTTTGCTGATTCAGAATGGTGGCCAATCCTTCTGAGGCTTTGATACTTGACAGATTATGATGATACAAGGCTTGAAACTTCTCCATCTCTTTCCTAGTTTTCACTACTTCTTCCTCCAGAAATTCACATCTTGCCTTCTTTTCTGATAACTGTTGTTTCAGAATGTCTTCGATTTTCTTTGCCTCTTCTAATTCCACTTTTAGCAAGGCCAAGTCTTCATCAGGTTCTTTACTTCCTTTCTTGAACTGTATCAACAATTGTTTTTTCTTTCTCATTTTAATTCCGAGTCTCTCAAGCTCTTCTAGTGCACTGATCAGTTCTCCTTCCAGGTCAACCACAACTTATTCTTCATTAGCATCACTTCCTATTCTTTTATTATCATAATCCTCTTTGTCCATAAGCAATAAGTCATTTAGTTTATCTTCAATATAAGAGTCATTGTCTTCATTATCTGAAGGATCATTATCATTGTTTACACAAAGACTTTTCTTCTTAAAATTATTCTCTTTAAAGAATTTTTTGTGTTTTTGATTCTCCTCATCATCATATGTCTGATCCTTTCTTTTGTGAGGACATTTATTTGAAAAATGACCTATATTACCACAGTTGAAACATTTGAAAGGCAGTTTACCTTTGTATTTTCCAGATCCCTTCTTCAGTCTTCTCACAAATTTTGATTCAATTTCATCAGGCTCAAAATCCTCATTCTTGTATTCTTTAAATGATGCTTCTCTGGAGGTGGGTTTATCTTTAAATATTCTCATTTCATATGCAGTCAATGTTCCTAGAAGTTGATCAAACACCAAGTATTTTAGATCATTAATTTATTCTATAGAAGAGACCTTCAGGTTGAACCTATCTGGTAGAGATCTCAAAATTTTCTGAACTAAGGAGGGTTTCTCAATTTTTTCACCAAGTTCTTTCATTGCATTTACCAGTTCTTCAACTCTTAGAAAGTACTTTCCAATAGTTTCATCCTCTTTCATCTTCAACTGTTCAAACTGTACTCTGTAGGTTTGAACCTTGGTGTTCTTTACCTTCTCATTACCTTCATAACTTCTAATGAGTTTGTCCCACATTTCTTTGGCAGTTTCTAAGTTCATAACTTTTACAAATTCTGCTTTTGCAAGCCCGCTCAGGATAGCATTCATAGCCTTGACATTGAAGCTGAATTCTAGATTGTCATCCTTATTAGCTAGTACAACTATCTTTACATAACCAGTATGTACCACATCCCAAACATCTGCACCTAAAGCCATTATGTAGGTTCTCATTCTAACTTTCCAGAAGGCAAAGTTTGTTCCATTGAAAAGAGGGGCCTTATTGGTTGAAGTTGCTTCATGGCTTGACATGTTTAAGCTCTAGGATCTACCCTTAGATAAAAGGGGCCATATCTGATACCAATTGTTGGACAACTGAGAGGGGGAGGGGGTGAATTAATTGTTACTATGCTTAAACAATTATATCCATTTTTAAACTCATTACAGAACACTCAATGATGATCACAATAAATAAGCAATAGAGTATTCAACATCAATCACACACATGTATAATTCAAAGAAAGATATTCCTGAGGAAACCCATAAAGGGTGAAAACCTCTTCTTCTTTATATGATAATTATTTTCTATACATTATCATTCTTATGAGCACCGACTCATAATGAGGCTACCACCTCTTTTTTGCAAGTTGCTACTTGCTGAGAACACCAACTCTCTGGTTTCTCTAGCACCCACTAGAAGGAAGCACCAACTCCCTGAGTGTTCTAGCACCAACTGGATGGAAGCACCAACTTCCAGCCATACAGGCACCGGCCTGTATATCAGAGAACCAATGTTCTCCCTTGCACCACCCTGCCACCCTGGTTTCTCTGGCTGCAACTAGATGGAAGCTACAACTCCCTGTGTTCAAGCACCTACTTGAAACTCTGAGGAAAAAAGTCCTCCCTAGCACCTCCCTTCCACCCTGAAATATAAAAAAATGCTTTCTATGAATTTATTACAGTGATTCAATAGTTTTCATTGGCTTACTAGGATTATCACTATTTTTCTATGTTGCTCTACTCTCCCAGATTAGTGTCTCATTGCCTGCATCTTCTTGCAATTTATGATCTTTTGCTTTCTCTCTGCATGTGCACTTCAACGTTCTTTTACTGTCTCAGTTATGCATCTCTCTTCTTTACTTCTACTGAGCTATTTTTCCTTTAGGCTCTATGCTTCTAACTGCATAGCACACTCTAAAAAATCGCACCACGATCTCTTCTCTGTTTTTCATTTTTATAGTCTCTGTGCACCTTGTGCATGTTGCATGCACTATCCCCCTGCATACACTTCACTGCGTTCATCATCACTGACCCTTCTCTTGAGATCTTTTGGCTTTACTGACTGTAATAGTCTTCGACCCTTTTCCATCTGTCACTCAACTCTATGATGAGTTTACATTCCACTAGCATTTTCCTTGAGACTCTTTGTCTTCTTTTTCGATCACCCTGAAGACTCTTTGAATTCTCTAGTAGAAACCATCAGTGGTATCTAACAGTTACACCGAGGCTCTTCAACTCCTCTGGCAGATGCAATCACTTTGTTCTACAAGTTACTGAGAGAAACTCCATGCGTTCATGATTTTTGGTGCCTTCTTGCTTCCTGAAGAAAACTTCACAGTGGGTGCTAGCTCTTCTGGCTAAGCCCCTTCCTTTCAGGTGACCTCTGGTGGTGACCAAACACCTATTCATAAAGTGATTTTGTGACTCGCATTTCGGGGATCTGGGGATGAGGCATCTTGACTCTCCAAGTCGCGATCTCCGAAATGGAGCTTAGCTGCATGCTAGCTCCTCCCTTAAACCTTTGATCATGTGACCAATGGCTATGACCACAGCCCTATTCATAATGAAATTTTACGATTTCGCATTTTGGGTTTTCTCTTGTGAGTCTCCTTGACTCCTCATATTGCAGACCCTGAAATGGAGACTAGCTATGCTAGCTCCTTCCTTCACGTGCCCACGACGATGACCAAGTGCTTATCCATAAAGGGCTTTTGCAATTCACAACTCACGAATTTTTCCATGAGTCTCCTTGACTCCTCCACTTCTGGTACCCGAAATGGAGCCTAGCTACGCTAGCTCCTTCCCCTCACATAACCACCAGCGGTGACCATGACCTACGCCAAAAAGGCGTTTCACATTTCAGCATTCCTATGATGAAGGGTCTCGATACTCCAAGTTGCGATTGTCGAAACTCTGAATTGGAGCCAGATTAACGATTCACACTTTATCTTTATCAATGACTCAGATTGAATGGTTGCTTCGTGTTTTGTAATTTCGACAATATTGTGGTGAGACTTCACAACTCTCCATATCTTGATTTCCGAAATGGAGCGTAGTTGTTAGCACCTTCCTCCAACTCTCGACGATGTGACCATATTTCAACATTAATCCCTATAGGATCATATTTCAAATTTTAAAATGGGAGGGTTGGTGCCTCTCCCTTTCTCCAATGCGCGCCTATGTGTTGGCTTGCTGGCGCATCTGTTGATGTGGAAGGATGCTCCTGCATCATTTTTTAACTCCAAAATATAAAAATGTATTCAAAATAAGTTTGCAATCGTAAACCAATACTTATATGTATGGTTATTGCTCTATTTCATAATTTGTGGTGGAAAAGAATTCAACTCATTATCCTTTCTGACAAACCCTTATGATTCTAGCCACCATGCCATATGCATTACTGGGTTGCCTCTTCCTTGCTATACTCACCCTGAAAGATCATGAATCCCCTTCGTTGTTACATAGTCCCTCAGATGATCCTTCTTTCCAAGGATTTCATAGGCAAGGATAGTGCTAACTCATTACCACACATCCACTAGCAATATAAACCCTATGGAAATCATAGGGCTCCAGTGCCCTAACAATATCCTTCTTCCTGGGCTTTTTGGTTTCAATAGCCATCATCTCATCTGTATCACACACTTACAATCATCATGAGATATCATCATAACAATTTTGCATATTAATTAAAATATATTTCATATTGGAAAATTGAATTTCCCAAGCATGAGATTCCCCTTTCATAATGTTTGGCTCTTGCAGCATCAAACATCGGTATTTATTATGAGCTTACATCATTGCCATACTTGATACCATTCTTCTTGTAATTTTCTCAAATTTCATTCAACTAAATATATTGTTAGTCTCTTGTGCACATGATACTTTCATTGCACATTTACAATGGTTCCCAAAGTGATCTCAGAATTGTACATACTAAGAATTAAATCACTTCTCTCTATTAATCATATTAAATGAAATTATCATTCCTTACACACACATTATCTAGCATACCAATATTTCATAATGCAATCAAACATTAATAATAAATGACCAATGTGTCAATACCCATGGCCACATCTACACAATGAATATTTTCATTTTTCGAGGAATACCACATATCTATGTCATGTATTCCACCATGGTGAGTTGGAAAGTCTAGACAATGCCTCAACACATCATCCAAACTCTTCCCAATTAATCATTTGATTATTTGGATACCTTCCTCTTCAACCCATACAGAACACCAGGAATTAATCCTTTAGTTCTCTTCAGTATTGGAAAATAGGTTGTATTCCAAACATCGATTATACAGGGTGAAGACCATTAAGTGTTGTAAAATTGGTTTTCATTGATGTCGACCCTAGAAGAAGCCCCAAAGCAAGTTTGGAAATCTCTAGAAGTAATGAGTGTATTTGAAGAAGTATCCAAAGTGTTCCCCTTATGGGATAGCTTAAATCATGGCCCTCATAGGAAGAGACTTTGAATAAGTCTACAAGAAACCACGAGAATATGGTTAAGAAGCCCCGAAGGTGTGGACATGAAACCCAAATATTGGAAGAAAAGAGTATGAAGGACACTGCAAATACATACAAAACTCTCATAGATGGATAGTCCTCATCATGTCGTTTACAATGGTAGGTGGTATTCCATGTGGTTCTGCATGGTTGAGAAGTTATACCCTCTTAAAGATGAAGCCCCAAAGTATGGTTAAAAATCCCCTAAACGGTTGCAACAAGAAGTTACAATTTGGCCCCAAAATTAATTAAAGGAGAAAAAATGTTGCAAATAATAAGTTACAAGTCGGCTCAAAGTCAAGTAAACGAGGTACTTGAAAAACTATAAATACCCATCAAAGAGCCTCTCAATATAACCAAGAAAGTATGTGATCTCTTATTGAATCTGAGGTAGTGGAGGAGTGCATAGATCCACATATTGGAGAATGGTTTCTGGTAACCCTAATTGAGCAGACCCTCGTGGGTTAGGTAGAGGGCATCTTGGGAGGCCCCCACAGGTTACACAAGGCTCGTCATGCAAGGCCTCACTAGTTGCCTAGATCATTCCAGTGAGGCTGAAGAGAAGTTTGAAGATGGTGTTATATTCTTGATGTCGAAGATGAGGAAGGATTGATGATATGAGATCTAATGTACTAGGTTCTTTCCATGATAAAATGTATGGTTCTCTATATGTTTTGATGTTCATTCTTGAGGCATATCTTGTAGATTTTGGTATATGCTTGAGGCATATTTTGGATATTATGACATATGCTTTGAGGAATACCTTGGAGGGTTTGACACATGTTTGATGCATACTTTGGAACATGTTTGAGGCACGTCTTGAATGTTCATGGCACATGGTTGATGCATATGTTGATGGTTATGGTACATGATTTGTGGCATATCTTGGATGGTATAATACATGCTTGAGTATTGTATCTTGGATACTTTGGCACATGGTTTGAGGTGTATTTTGGATATCTTGTCACATTCTTAATGCATATCTTGGAACATGGTTTTATGCATATCATGGTGATATTAAGCATGTGATTTGGAGATGTCCTTTGGTGATCTTAGCATGAATTTTATGTGGTTATTGGTATGGATCTTGTTTTGATGATGATGATGTATCAATATTAGTGATAGTTACACTGACTAGTTGAGTCTGGTTTTGATGATGATGATGTATCCGTATCAATGATAGTTACACTGACCAGTTGAGTTTGGTTTTGATGATGATTATGTTTCAATATCAATGAAATTTACAGTGACATGTTGAGTTTTGTTTTGATGATGATGATGTATCAATGACAACAACAATGACAGGTTGATTCTCACACTTATATTTTAGAGAGGAAGGAAGTGGCATGGGAAGGGAGTTGAAGCCTCCTTCTGGTTGGAGCCAGAGAATACAAGGAGTTGTAGCTTCCTTTATGGTGGAGCCTGTAAATAAGGGGTTGGAGCCTCCTAGTTGGAGTTGGAGAATTCAGGGAGTTGTAGCTTCCTTTAGGTTGGAGCCTATAAATCAAGGGGTTGGATCCTCCTTCCAGTTGGTGCTGGAGAACTCAAGGATTTGTAGATTCCTTCAGGTTGGAGCCTGTAAATAGGGGGTTTGTGCCTCCTTCCAGATGGTTCTGGAAGTCTAGAAGTTGGTTCTTCCTATGGATGTAATATTCAAGACATATATTAAAAAGTATTATGTGTTTTTCTCCCATTTGGGTTTCCACGTAAAACTCTTGTGCGTTGTGTATTTTTGGTTATATGTTGATGATATATTAAATGCAATCATACGTGATAAATTGTTGATAACTTAATGTTTACATGTTATGGTTAAAAATGGTAAAAATTATTCAATATTGATTCACCCTCCCTCTCAGTATTGGTGAATATTCCAACATTAAGTACTTTTATGGTGATATATTCCTTCCATATCCAACCACAATATAGCCTTAGATATGGCTAGCTACTAACATCCATTTCTACAATAGGAGTATGTCTCATGGATGCCTTAGTTGTGATCTCATAACCAATATAACACAATATGCAATTAAATATCATATAATTTTATTCAAGCATTAAACCACATTTGTATACATAGGCCCTCTTCCTTTACTCGTTAATTTAAATATTGAAATTTAGCTCAAAGATTGAATTTTGATTGAGGGAACTCTTACCTCAATTTCCTTCAACATACATGCATCGTAAGCAACCCAAATGAATACATGCATGGTTGTTATAAAATTACTTGATGCTACCATATCAACTGGTATCTTGTATAAGCTCATAGGATTCCTTTATCAACCTCTTGAACAAAATATTACCATCCTCATTTGTCTTCTTACAAATGGTTGTCATATGCAGTATGAACATCATCAACATCTTCAAACTTGCTATAAACAATTTTCCTGGATACACAATCCATCATTAGTCTTATTCAATTATCACAACATCATTACCACATATATAATAGTAGACTATTCTCAATTTATAAGCATTCCATATGTATGCCCAAGCATGTCCATATGTACTAATGCACATCAATATGCACCAACAATTCATTCTCATCATGCCTATTCATGCACGTGCATTCTAGCTTCATTATATTCCTCACACATCACTTATATCATGCACTCTAGTGAAAATATGTTTCATGTTCATGTGCTCCATGTAGTCATCCTTAAATCCTCCTAGATCCATGCAACCTTGTATATCTTCATTCTAGTCATCTATGAACTATTGTTCCCTGATCTAACCCTTTTCCATCCAATTCCACTTGGCCATTTTGCATTTGTAGCCAATATTCTCTATTGGCCACTACTTCCACTTAGGCAATCAACCCCAATTTTTACTTTGCTAGAACCTTCTAGAACATTGGAATGATGTTCTTTATATCATTCCATCACCTTAATACTATAGTATCCTTGAATCAACTTAACCCAATAACATTATAGCATCCATTTTCGTTATCTCTAATTGTATATTGACCTTGCTAAAATTTAAAATACTTCTCTTTACTGCATTTAGCAATTCTCGATGAAGCCTTTCTTTCCCACTCAATACCCCTCAACTCCAAATGGAATGCTACATTCCTCCTTTTTCACTCTCAAGTGAATAAACTTTATTATCATGTCCCTTGAACTCTTTGTACCTGTACCCTGATTCCACTGTGCACTCTGATAACATAGTGGGCTTCTCACTCTGAATAATTTTAGACAAAAGTGGCTAATTATTGGCTAGGAATTATTTTACAAACATTATTATTCATTCTCTCATATATGAATGATCCATCATATGACTCACTCACCATATTTGAGCTCCTTTCTCTTCTTCATATATTCTATATAACTATGTACTTCCTTTTCACACTCTTTATTGACCCAACCAACTCTACAAGCTATGACCTGCTTCCCTATCCATTGGATATCTCGAATTATAATTTGCAACAAAATGACATCTAATCTTGTTGTTCGAAATACTTTGACACAACATTCTTTGCTTGAGTGTTCCGTTGCTTATCAACAATGCCCTATTATTTAAATTCAACCTTTTTTCCATTACCAAGCTATTGGACTTCCAAATGTGCCTCCATGCCCTTGTATAGGAAAAATCATGAGTATCTACACACCTTACCTGATACTAAAAATTGTCTTGTATCTCTAACATCTGGAATACTTTTCCCAAAATTTGACATTGTTTGGAAAATCTTCATATTGAGCAGTTACAGGGTTCATGGAATTCAATTCCACTTTTTCCTACAACTTTATGGAACGATCATATGCTTACTTGGAGGACTTAAAAATTATTTCATGTTGTCCTTTAGATACCTTTCTAATGACTATACTCATGCCTCATTATGAGTTTTCAACTAAAAGTTACAACCTTCTGAAATTTACAATTTTGTCATTTTTTCTGCTCATTTGTGCCATGTTTTTACTAGTGCCATTTTTCTAAGAGACCATTTTTTCCACCTATAGAAGAAAATTCGTCTGGAACCTGAAAAACATTTGTATCAAGCATAGATATAATTTATGATTTTAAACATAACAACTTTCAGATTTGGAATATGATGCTCCAATCAAATTCTGTATAATTTTGGAATTGGCGACTGTGTTTTTAGCCAAAACTGGATATCTCCCAAATGGAGAAAAATTGGGAAAAATTGCTTCAAGACAAAGTTGTCTAGATTGATGTGTAGAAAAAATGGTGACTAAATAAAACTTTCTGTATTGGTGATCTCGAGTCTCTTTTCCTCCTCCGAAGAATTCAAAAATCCTTGAAACATCTATGGAAATAGTAGATTTTTCACTATTTTAGTATCCCCACACCCACCCCTTTTGAAATTTTCCAATAGACCAAATGGGTATCCCAATTCCTTATTTTTGAGATCCCTATAAAATTTTCACCTTCATCTGGGCCCTAGTTACCGAGCATAATCATAATATTCAAAACTCACTAATTTGCATTTTTAGGAAATTTTAAGAAGAAATAGCCAGTGGCCCTCACTGGAATTCTTGTAGCCCTCATTGGTGCAGAAACATACCTAAGTTTTCATTCGATTAAGAGCTAAAATGCTCATGTTATGGCCAAAACAAGTTTTTAGCTCCAAAATTTTTGCAAACTGCTTGTTTTCTCCTTCCAATTCTCCTCTTCTATTTCTTTTCTTTTTCTTTTTATTTCCTTCTCTTCCTATTATTTTTATTTTGTGTTACCCTTATTCCATGATAACTAAAACCCCTCTATCAGACATCGACAATTTCCTTTCACTTTTGTTTGGACTTCATCAAAATTTGAAATTTGAAATCTATCAGCCATCAACGATTCCCTTTCAATTTTATTCAGACTTCACCAAAATTTGAAATATGAATTCTCTTAGCCATCAGACATCAACCATCAACTATTTCATTTCACTTTTGTTCATACTTCACTAAAATCTGAACTTTGAACTCTATCGACCATCGGCTATCCCCGATTCTCTTTCACTTGTGTTCGAACTTTGTTGAAATATGAACTTGAAAATCTATCGGCCATTGGAAATCCCCTTTTGTTGTTGGTCAGACTTCATTGAAATATGAAATTTGAACTCTATCAACCATCAGCCATCGATAATTCCCTCTCACTTTTGTTCATACTTCATAGAAATCTGAAATATGAACTCTATCGACCATCGGAGATAATCCATCGGCCATCGGAGATAATCCATCGGCCATCGGAGATACCCTTTCACTTTTGTTTGGGTTTCATCGAAATCCTAACTCTAAAATATATCGGCCATCGATCATTAGTGATTTTCATTCACTTTTGTTTGAACTTTTCCAAAATATGAACTTCGACCTCTTTTGTCCATCGAACATTGACGATTCTCTTTTGGTGAACTAAACGGTTTCATAAATTTCACCGAATCTAATGAGCTCCAAATCTAGGATGAATCTGGATCATTAATATCAATGTCAAATGCAATATTAGTTGTCGATTCACCAAACTGCTCAAAAAACTTTATTGGACTTCTCCAAACCTGTAAATGAATCTCGACTGTTGATTCTTAAAATTCAAGTGGTATTGATCATTGATCCATCAAAATCTGTTCCATGACCCATGCCTTTTGTCATTGTGGACCTTTTCATTCCATTTCATGGGTATGGTCCACATCATCATCTATATGGAATTTTCCAAAAATCATGAAAAAAAAATATTTTTTTGAAAAATTAATAATTTTTCTAAAGTTTTCTTCAATGAACTTGAAGATTTTCACTAATGAAAGTTTTCTCTCTCTAAAAAACCTAATATAATAAAATATGAATCTGATCGCAATGGATGTATCCTTCGGGGTTCACCCCTTCCTGACACATATTCCTCTGCATTCCACTCACTGATCACAACTTCCATCAAACAATCAAAGTTGCAACCCTCCAGATTCCTAAAGAAACTAGACTAGATACCCAAAATCGAGCTCCATTCGATTGCAACTAGAAGGTAAAAGTTAGTGCTATCATAGTGAGGATTTATTGGCCAATTTACTGGAATTTTTCCTTCGCCTAAATCTTTTGTTGTATGACTTCAAAAAAACTGGAACCCACTCATCAAGGGCTACCTCAATAAATTATTTTGGGGTCATGGGTATTTTTCTTTCCTCTTCGAGCAAAAGGAGGATCGAGACACGATCTTCCATAGTTTGCCTTACTTTCTTCGCACCAAAGATATGTACCTAAACAAATGGACACCCGATTTCAACCCTGAAAATGACATGCCTTCTGCAATCCCGGTATGGGTTTTCTTGCCTCACCTTCCCCTTCATTCTTGGAGCAATGATGTGTTTCATTGCATTGATAACTCTTTGGATCGATATACATATAGAGAAAATCCAAAGGAGGACAATTTTTCAAGGGTTATTTAGAGGAACAACTATTATTCCATTTCTTAGCTACAAGATAAGGAAATCCCTCCCACCAATACCGATCCAAGTGGAGTAAATCAGGAGAAACATTTAATCATGGTCCCTCATGAATCAATATCTTACAAATTGAAGCTAAGCACTAGAGAAGGAGAATAAAAGAAACCCATTCTCATCAAATCTCAGCTGGAAAAATCAGAACCGGTGATATTAGGTCTGAAATATATGGAAAACTATAAATATTCTGAAGTCGCCTTCAAGGAATCCAAATCACAAGACTCGGGTATATATTTATTGGGTTATGAAGAACAATAATATAGAGCATCAAAAGAAAACTTTCCCTAAATATAGGGAAGGAAGGCTTCAAAATTTCTTAGAGATGAGCAAGACAAAATCAAAATTAAGCTAGGCTCACAAAAAACCATTCCTAAGATGTTAGGATCCAAAAAATATCCAAAAATACATAATAGTAATATAGCGTCTAAAGGAGGTACTCCCCCTAATCCTCATAAATAATGATAGTTGTCTCTTGGAATTGTAGGGTTTTAGGTAGCACTCCAAAGTCCATTGTTTCCCGTGATCTTATTAGAAATCAAAAGTTGTCTATTCTCCTTCTCCAAGAGACAAAAATTCAAGACGATGGCATTCGACATACAGCTTTGGGAGTCCTAAAACAATGGGATTACATATCCAAATATGCCAATGGAGCCTCTGGGGGTCTATATACCCTCTGGAATAAGAATGAATACATTATGGTATCCTCCCTCATTGGATACGCACTAGATTTAAATATGTTATTGATGGAACGCTCATCACTATAATAAATATATGCATGCCAATTAACCCTATGGAAAATACATCTTGTTGGTCCTCTATTGAGAGCCTGAGGTACACAAAGAATATGTTAGAATGCATTATAGATGGTGATTTTAATACAATGGGCAACCCTGGAAAAAAAAGAGAGGAGTATTTTATGCCATAGATCCCTCCATAGACAGGATAGAAGAACTCATCAAATATTGGGACCTTATTTATATAGCTCCCCTCAAGGGAAAATATACATGGAACAATAAGTGTTTTGGGTTGGGCCACATAGATGCATGCTTGGACCAACTTCTGTTTCATAGTGCTTATGTTTCTTCCCCCTCTTCTCTTAAATACTTTATCTTGCCCTATTTTACCTCTAATAATAATCCTATCTCCCTCAATATTCGCCTCCTTCCTGACCTCAGGCCCCTTCCCTTTTTCTTCCTCCCTCTTTGGATTAACTCTTATGATGTTGACCTTATTGTCTCTAGTACATGGCACTCCTAGATTCCAGGGACTCTTTTTTACATTTGGGAATATGAATTGATTTTGGTAAAGAATGCAATTAAAAAGTGGGCCAAGACCTTGCAAATATCAAAAATAAAATTCAAAATCTTCAATTGCAAATGGAAGATGTAGACATCACTCAACATATTTTACAAGAAGAATTTACTCTCCAGACCCAAGTTCAGACAAAATTGCGAAGAGAAGCGGAATATTGGAGACTCAAATCAAGAATCCTTTGGCTCCAAGCCAAGGAATGAAACAAAAAAAATTTCCACAAGAAAGCTAAATCCCACCTCTCCAAGAACAATGTAGTAGACATAAATATGGAAGATGGAACCCAAATTTATGATTATGAAGGCATAAAAAATGTTTCTCATAACTACTGTAAAAATTTCTTCACTCAGCAAGAAGAGATTGTAATTTAGAATACTTAAGCTATGATAGAGCACATTCCCACTATCATTACAGAGGAAGTAAATCGTCTTCTAACTCGGCCCATTGAAGAATCACACATCTAGGTGGCCATTTGGAGCCTTGGGCCAGACAAATCCCTTGGCCTAGATAGGTTTCCTATTATAGGAATTATTGGGACCTTATCAAAATTCTTCATGATTCCCATCAATCTCTTAGACTAGGAGGGAATACAAACTCTTCCTTTCTGGATATTGTTCCTAAAGAGTCTAACCCCTCCTCCTCCTCCAGGCACAGGCCAATATCTCTCTGCAACTCTTCATGCAAAATCCTCACAATTATTATTTCTTCCCGTCTCAAATATTTGTTGCCCAAAATTATATCTCCTAATCAAGGGAGATTCATGTTTGAAAGGTAGGTCGCCGACATTATTTTTTTTATTCAAGAAGCCATTCATTCAAGATTTGTTGCAAAAGAAAAATGTATGTTAATTAAAATCGATATGTCAAATGTATTTAACCATGTTTATTACTCATTTTATTTTCAAGTCCTGCAAAAATTTGGATTCAGTCCCAACTTCAATCATTGGATTTCTTCGTGCATCAGAGGGCCTTGGATTTCCCCTGTGGTAAACGATTGACTAGATGGATTCTTTCAAGGAATTATAGGATTCCAGAAAAGGGTGCCCCCTCTCACCATTGTTATTCATCATCATGTAAAACTCCCTCAGTTGAAAGCTAGAATATGAACGAGAAAATGGAAACATGTCAGGTCTTTGGATAGCCCGAGGAGTGAAATATTTGAACCACACACAATTTGTTGATGATACTTTGCTTATGGGTGGGGCCTCTCAAATAATTTCCTCTTGCTTCAAGGAGACATTGGAATCCTTTCTGGACGCGTTAGGAGAGGTTGTGAACCACTGGAAATGTCAAATCATGGTTTGGGATACGTGGACACAGGTAATGTAAAGCATTTCCTGCACTCTTCAATTCCCAAATGTTGAGAGATGGTCCTCCTTTTGATATATAGCCATTCCAATTGCTTTGAAGAAGTCAATCTCACATTACTAGAGGCAGATTATTGAAAAAATCAACTCTAAATTCACCTCATGGGTTCCCAATGGGTAAATTTGGTTGGTCGCATAGTCCTAATCAAGGCATTTTTTTTAGCACTGCCAATATATCATTCCTCTGCAATGATTTCCCCTAAAGGCATCTCCAATCAAATATCTGTCAAAATTAGACAATTCCTTTGGCAAGGAGGTAAAACTACAAGCAAAAAATTCCATTTAGTAAGTTGGAAGCAAGTAAAGCATCTACTATGTAGGGGAGGATTGTGCATTAGAGACCCAAAGCACATGAACAGGGCGATGGGAGAAAAATTTCTCTAGAAATATCTCTTGGTGGAAGCATGTTCTCTCAAAAAACTATTTTAGGGGGGCAAGTAAAAGATGCTTGGAGCACCCTCCTCGAATGACCAAAGGTTATCCTATATTCAACCTCCTCTCAGCGATGTCAATCATCAAGGACAATATTAATTGGATATCGGGCAATGGGAAAATAATAAAATTATGGAATGATCCAATTTTGGAATGAAATCCCCTCTCATTAAATGAATATATCACGCCACTGAAAAAATGGATGCAACTACAAGGAGAAATCAAATTGCATGATATTTTTTCATGGGATATGCCCACTAGAAATTGGACAGGATGGAAATCGATGGATTTCCCCTAACATCTGCTTTCCCTTCCTTCTCAGATTCTTAGAAAAATGAATGAGCGTGCACTGAAGTGCTTGTCAATCAAATATGTCAAGGGTTGGGGTAACTCCTCCTATACCTTCAGAAAATGATATAAAGCATTACAAGAAGGGACTAATTTTTACCCACGAGTAGGAGTGTGGAAGGTGGTTTGGAATACAAACAGTGTACCCAAAATTAACTATTTTATCTGTCTCTTAGTGCATGGGCACATTTTTTTAGCTGAAAACCCCAAAAATAGTGGCATCGTTAGGCCCTCACAATGTGCCCTTTACTCTCTAGATGAAGAAACAATCCCTCATTTATTCACTCATTGTCCCTATTCCATAGCTACATGGAATATGGCATTAGGTGATCTCTTCATCCTCACAATAGGGCCACTATTATAATTTTGTTTTTCAAAATTAGGGGAAGAACTATTGTGGAAATCTTAGAAACAAACTAGGTCTAAATAAACTCTGGATACAAATGCCCAAATATATTTGTTGGGAAATCTAGCTAGCTCGAAATAAAAAAATCTGTCAAGATTAAACCATTAGTCCAATATAGTCTGTGGTTAAGGTGATATCCTTATGTGTCAAATATATGTAGCATTGGATGCTACAGTAAGATCAAGGACTTGAACAATACCAAAAACAGTGGGTTAATTTATTCTTCACTAGCACATTTGGCCCATTTTTCGACGTCGTTCCGATGCTCATCCGACATATACTCATCTGGATTTCGATAAAACCACTTCCCAACTATTAGTTGAACCACTCTCATCGCACTCTTGAAGATATAACCATGTTTCAGACTCTAGACGTAAGAAACTGCCATGTGGCATGTGTGGAAAGATTTGTACAAAATAGATGTTCGCCGCACATTATTGTCACCAGTCCAACAATAACATGATTGTCGACATGTCAATGAATATGTATACCACGTGGAATATTCCATGAAACCTTCACCAAAGAAGTCACCACTCATTCAACCGATGGATTCGATCGTAAATGTGACTTAGAATCACGTAAGGACCTTAAGAAAGTCGACTCTAATTCCATCAAAATTGTGACTTTATGGTCGGCGACCCACGTCAGCATAGTGACGGTCGAACATGCCCAGTTTGTCGGTGATCCAATGATATGGCAAGACGAATTCGAAGGATTCACGATGTAATGGTCATCAACGCATGTCGACATGGCGATGCATGAGAGCTCCAAGTTCTGAAATAAAATGTGACAAATTATCGTCAGAGTTCCGACGTCGGTATAATAAAATGAAAAAAAAATCCAATTGCAACAGACATAGGGAGAAGGTTGAGAAATATGTAGATGAAAATGTTCTATATATATGATTATATAGAAAATTAGGATTACGGTTTCTATTGTTGCATAAAACCCTAATTCAAGTTGGTTTGAGCATCCACAACTAAAATTGCACAGTCACTTATGAAATACATGTTTTGATTTTAAACTGTAATTTATGACCTTGTGCAGAAATGCACGCCAGGTTTCACTGAAAATGCACACCCATGTCTTAACACCCCTGCAATTTGAGTAGTTTAAGTTTATGAGGGTGTCTTAGATAGTTTTACACATGTCTACATGTTTACATTTTCATTTGCAAGCATAAAAGTGGTTACTGTGTAAAAGAGGCTAAGTCTACCTTGTAAATTGAGAGACCAAAATAGTAGAAAGTGAACTAAGGGAAATGCATGCCCATGCTTCTATATAGCTCCAAATAGAGTTCTCTAAGTTTTCAATTGAAGTTAATAACATCCTAGATCTTTATATATCATACATAGTGCATTATAAAATGACTAAGGACTTCTACCTTGAACCAATATTCCAAGTTTTTTTGTAAAATGGAGGGTAAAATTGTCTTACTGTAAAATGCATGCCTAGGACTCATATGACCTCCAAATTGACCGGTTCCAATTGTGGAATTTGGATTTATCATTTTACATCTATTCATAATTTAGTTGTGCATTTTGAAACCAAAAACCATCTGTTGTGTATAAATGCTAAAATTTTCCTTGTAAATGCATAAAAATGGGGCATGATGAGAAATGCACACCCTAGGAAGAAAGATCCTTTTATTGTGTTTTTAATTTACAAGTTACAAGTTATGGGACTTTAAATTTGTTTTAAACCCTAAAGAATGCATACTAGAGTGATATGTGCCCAAAATTTATAAGTAAAGAGTTGAAATATACATGAATGTTTGGCAATTGTGCACACACACTAACTAAAATGGAAAATGAGTACTAACTACATGTGTCCATGAGCTCGATGAGTTAGGAACTTGCACAACCACATCACACATAGGCTAGTTTTAGTTGCATTTCCATTGCAAAGACCTGATGAAATAATCAAAGAATACAAGGTTATATGACTAAATAATAATTAAATAAATAAATAGACATATTAACATGTACGAGACTTTAGAAAGACTAAAATGAAATACATGATTGAGCAAAAAAATTGTTTTGCTTTTAAACTGTAATTTCTGCATTTGTGCAGAAATGCACACCAAGCTTAAAAAAAATGCACGTTGTGTTCTTTACACGCCTGCAATTTGAGTGATTCAAGTTTGTGAGGATGTCTTACATAATTTTACACCTATCTATATATTTAGATTTTCATTTTCAAACATAAAAGTGGTTGTTGTGTAAAACAGTTAAAGTCTACCTTGTAAATTGAGAGACCAAAACAGTAGAAAGCGACCTGATGGAAATTCACGCCCATGCATCTGTATATCTCCAAATTTAGTCATCTAAGTTCGCGACATGGAAATTCTTCCCACAAGCATATGGGCAGAATTGCAGATTCTACAACTCTATCCATAATCCTCTGGGCAAAGATGTGGCAACTCTTCCCACAGGCCTATGGATGGAGTTGCAGATGCTACAACTCTACCCATGGACCTGTGGGAAGAGATATGGAAACTCTTCCCACGGGTCTGTGGATAGATATGTGTAAAATCTTCCCATGGGCATGTGGGTAGAGTTGTAAATATTACAACTCTATCAATAGGCCTATGTCCAAAGATGTTGCAACTCTACCCATAGGCCTATGGGAAGAGTTGTATATTCTACAACTCTACCCACAGGCCTTTAGGAAGATATGTGGAAACTCTACCCATAGGATTGTGGGAAGAGATGTTGCGACTCTTCCCAAAAGCCTATGGGCAGATTTGTAGATGATACAACTCTACCCACAGGTCTTTGGGAAGATCTACAACTCTTCCCACAGGCCTGCGGGTAGAGACGTGGAAACTCTTCCCATGGGCCTATGGTAAGAGACGACGAAACTATGGATACCCTAGATGATTTCCCACATATAAATCTATTTTGGGTGGAAGAAGTTCAAGGTTATTTCACATAAATCACAAAGTTCCTCAAGTTCCATTATATACCACATATGTATGACCATAAACAATGAATATGATTGGTTATCTACTATGAAAAATATAAGTTCACCATGGGAAACCTATATAATCTTTCCATAGATAGTATTTTAAGCTAATGCATTCTAGATCATTAAGTATAAGTCATGGTTTGGGAGGTCCATGAAAAAGAGAGAGGAGGGAATTATGGTGGAACATAAACTACTAGGTTGAAGTTTCTCTATGTTAGATTATGGTAATTGACATAATGTTAAAAGGCCATGGAATATGCAAAGAATTGAAACAAGTGTCAACTAGTTGGTCACCCTTATGCCTATAATGAGATTTCATTGCAACCCATTGTGATAGTGTGGAATTTATTAGTAAATAAGACATAGGAAATTAGATCGAAACAACAAACAAAGATGCAAGGTAATAAAATTTGGAGATCCTTTTAGTATGAAGTGAACACCCCACATATCCAGAGAAAATCTAACTCAACATCATTTTCCTAAACTTATCCTTCAACAAAGTTATTACAAATATCCAACTGATATTTACAAGTTTTCCCACAATACTTCGAACTATGGGAAATGCACGCCCATGCTTCTATATAGTTCCAAATAAAGTTATTTAAGTTTTGGGGTGAAGTTAATAACATTCTAAATCTTTATATATCATACAGAGTGCATTATATAATGACTACGGACTTCTATCTTGAACCAAGATTCCATACTTTTCCCACAATACTTTGAATTAATGGAAATGCATGCCCATGCACACACACTAACTAAAATGGAAAAATGAATACTAACTACCTACATCCATGAGATCAATGAGACAAGAGCTTGTACATCCACATCATGCATAGGCTAGTTGTTAGTTGTATTTCCATTGTGAAGGCCTGCAGAAATCATCAAAGAATACAAGGTTATATGACTGAATAATAATTAAATAAATAAACATACATACCAACATGTGCGAGACTCTAGAAATAATAAAATGGAATACTCGATTGAGCAAAATACTAGTTTTGTGTTTAAACTGTAATTTATGCATTTGTGGAGAAATTCACACCAGGCTTAAAAAAATGCGCGTTGTGGTCTTTACAGGCCTGTAATTTGAGTGATTCAAGTTTTTGAGGGTGCCTTACATAATTTTACACATGTCTACATATTTTTTTCATTTGCAAACATAAAAATGGTCGTTGTGTAAAAGAGGCAAAGTTTACCTTGTAAATTAAGAGACACCCATGCTTCTATATAACTCCAAATTTAGTTATCTAAGTTTGCTTCATGGCAACTCTGCCCCACAGGCTTGTGGGCAGAGTTGCAGATGCTACAACTCTACCCATAGGCCAATGGAAAAATATGTGACAACTCTTCCCATAGGCCCGTGGGGGAAGTTGCATATGCTACAACTCTACCCACAGACCCGTGGGCAGAGATGTCACAACTCTACCCACATGCATGTGGGAAGAGATGTGGAAACTATGCCCATAGGCCCGTGGGAAGAGTTTTAGATGATAAAAATTTTCCCACAAGCATGTGGGAAGATATGTGGAAAATTTTCCCACAAGCCGATGGGAAAAGATGTCACAATTTTTCCCACAAGAATATTGGCGAAATTGTAGATTCTACAACTCTACCCACAGGCCTGCAACCAACTAGTTGGCAGAGTTTCCACATTTCTACCAACAGGCCCGTGGGCAGAGTTGTAGATCTTCCCACAGGCATGTGGGTAGATTTGTATCTTATACAACTCTGCCCACAAGCTTGTGGGCAAATATGTGGCGAGTCTTCCCACAGGCATGTGGGAAGATATGCCGCAACTATACCCATAGGCCTATGGGTGAAGTTGTAGATGTTAAAACTCTACCCACATGCTTATGGGAAGATATACAACTCTTCCCACATGTCTGTTGGCAGAGATGTGACAAATATGCCAACTAGTTGGTCACCCTTATTCCTGTAATGAGGTTCCATTGCAACCCATTGTGATAGTATGGATTTTATTAGTAAATAAGACATAAGAAGTTAGATCAAAACAATAAACAAATACAAAAGGTAATAAAATTTGGAGATCCTTTTAGTTTGAAGTGAACACCCCACATATCCAGAGAAAATCTAACTAGGCACCATTGCCCTAACCTTGTCCTTCAAAATACCTACAGAAATCATCAGAGAATAAAATGTTATATGATTGAATAATAATTTAATAAATAAACAGGCATATCAACACGTACAAGACGCTCGAAGGACTAAAATGGAATACCTGAATGAGATTCTCTTGGTTTCAAGAATAATTTATTCTCTACTGAACAAGGCCATCCATGTGAAAGTGGAAGCTCATTTGGCCTCTCCCCCCCCCCCCTC
>ML827500.1:9401-26907 GCA_009831015.1 Picea engelmannii | reverse complement strand
CTCTCTAGAGGATAAAGGCTAAATGAGGTAATGAGTCTGAATTATAAATTGAAATTTTCAGGGTGTAAGAAGAAAGGATAATAGATAATTGCACCAGAGCATCAAATAAGATGAATTTTGACCTAGTTAGGAAGAACTTAACACAGTTTAAATATCCAATTTAAATAGGAGACAATGAAAATGAAATCAAGAACATAGGAAATACATACGAAGAAAGAAGACGAATATCAGACCACCACCATTAGAATACTTTCATAGAAATTTCAGGACATTTGCATGTGCATTCCATTCAGATTCAAAAAATTACATTCAGGTTCTGAATAGCTATATTTTGTTCCCTTGCACTTCTTCCAAGCCCCCATACATTCGGAACTCCTAACATTTATACAAACTCAATTCATTCAGTTTGAAACTAATTACAATAAAATCGGAAATAAAACGTTTCATTTTGAAACCGATTAAAATAGAAAAGAAACCATTTCGGTTTGAAATCGATTACAAAATAGGAAATAATCATTTCAGTTTGAAACTGATTATGAAAATAGGAAAGAAATCGTTCACAAAATCCAGGGTTCGGCCCTTTCGGTAGTTTGGTCCTTTTATTTTCCCTTTAACTCTGCTTCGACCTTTCATATTATTTGTTTTCCATTATTGGCATATGGACATCATCTACTATGCCTTGGAAAACTGCATTTTGTCTTACCCAACCAGACTATTTCCTTCCACTGCAAATCAGAAGGAATGTTGTAATTTGTCATCTCCTTTATTAGAATCTCCAAGTCAATGCAAGAATCATATGACATGACTGACAGCCCAAGTTTGACTGTTTTGAACTGATTAAGAATCTCAAAGTCGATAATCAGCTAGTCAACTAAAGTGGCTCCTTTCAAACTCTCCTCTAGGGTTTCAAACTTAGAATGATCCATTATGGACTGATTCAAATGAGTATTGTATTCCCTTGCCATCCCAAAATGGTGGAAGGCCTTTGATAAACAATTCTTCAAATAAATCTTTAAACTCATGTACACTCTGCTCCATCTGTGTTGCTTTAGTTTGAACCGATTTCAAAAGGTTGTGTTTGGCGATAACCCTCCTGGCCCAAATAATCAATGTAGTTTTGTCCTTAACTCCAATGGTTTGAAGATCTGTAGTAGGAACAAAGTTGAGTGAATTTATGGCGTTCTGGGCCCATTCTGATGGCTTTTTGGCTAAGTTTTCATTCACAAAAGTACACTTGTGTATGGTTGTAATGGCTATGTTGTCTTTATCCTTAATGAAATTCAAATATGATCTAAATTTGGCAACTTCAACAACTATATAGTCCGAAATGATATGCTTGGCCCCCTGTAACATAACTTTGCCTCTTAACCTCACTTTCAATTGATTTATTCTCTCTTGCAAGACTGCATTCTCCTTTTGAAATTGAGCTATCCTTTCATCTTTTGCATCCATGTCTTGCTTCAATTTCTCTATACTTTCCTTCAATCCTTTGATTTCTCCTTCCCTCAGGCTAAATTGTGACATAGCCTGGACAATTTCTTCAGTATTTGATCCAATTATGTAGTAGGAGTTGAAACCATAACCTTATTTAGCAATTATGTCTTTTGGTGTGACCATTTCACCTTTTCTTATTCCAACTGCAACACCTTAGCTTTGTAATCTAGTGTCTCTTGAAGAAGTGTTGTCTTTTCCTATTCCATAACTACCAATTATGTTGTTTGTGGATGATCTGTAGTAGAAATTTTCAATATCTTCTTCAAACTTTGAATTATTTTGTCTTTCTCATCTAATGAAGACTTCACCCCTTGGGGACCTTCATAATCCAACCTCTTAACCTGAGTTTGCCAAGATTTTTTAGATGCCTTTTCTTGCCTCAATTGTCTTTCCAATTTTTCTGCATAAGATGACAATTTTGAATTCTTCAAGTTCAAACTCAAGTAATCAGAATATAACATGTCACTAATTTGCTTGTGGAATTTGACCTTGTCTAGGGCACTTATGTTGTCATATTTTATCTTTATCTCAGAAACTTTGTCTTCTTCTGCAACTGCGATGTTAAAGGTATTCTTTTCAACATATCTTATTGTGAACAGAGAAGATTTATGCTGAGAGACTGTTTCCACTTCAGGGAATAAATCCTTCATCTCACCCAAAGTTATATTTCCCTTCTCAACATATTGTTTTTCCAAATCTTCCCTAGACTGATAAGTTGACCCCAATGTTTTATCAAAAAGATATTTCTTACTGTAAAAGGTTCTTGAGATTCCCTCACTTTGGAGTTTATTTTCTTCTTCAATCTCTACAGTGCTAGTACCACTTTCCGCCATATTTAGATTTTCTTGATCCATGGACTCTTCATCTTATAAATCCACAATCTATGTTGGTTGTGTAACCTTCATCTTTTTTTTGACAGTCTGTTGGGAATCAATGTCCATAGCCTCTGAAATGCTTATCTAGTTGTAAACACATTTTTTAGGAACTTTAATCATCATCTTCTGAGGATCTTGTTGTGTTTGAATTGGCTGCAGCGTTGCTTCCACATCAACACAGACTTCTAGATTCACCAACCTATCAAAACCTTCAATGTGTTCATGCTCATAAGGAGAATTTGTGTTCATCTGTCTTCTTTTGGATATGATCTGGTGTGGATCACACCTTCTTCCCTATAACTGTGCAAAACCAAACTCTTTGAGATTTTCTTGAACCTAAGATAAACATGATCTAGAATTGACAATAAAGGGGCCAATGAAAAAAGGGAACTTAAGGTTGGAGGCTATGTACAACTTTAGGAAATGCTTTGTTTCAGATATAATTTGTTGCCTGATGAATTCAAGGGAAAAGATTCATATTCTAAAGGAGAAACACAATTCAAATTTCTTTGATAGAGTGCACAAGTGTATTAATTTTTTTGGGTATGAGGAACAGTCGAAGGCATATTTCTTATGGGACTTGGAAAATCATATATTTGTAATAAAGCATTTTATTTTTTTGATGAAGCATGTACAAAAAAATTTGAGAAGTATGTTGATGCACAAGATATCATTGTTACTAACACTCTTTAAATTCTACCTTAATTTGGATACGAAATTAAATAATCTACTATAATGCCAAGGACACCCAAGTGGTTGGTGAACATGGTTAAGATTTTGTTGTAGAACCTAGAATGTATGATAGATAGAGACTGCATAGAAAGTAAAGTTGAGCTTATAAGAAGAAAGTGATTGGAGTCACCTTTAGTTAATTATGCATTGGTGAATGATTTTTTTAGTGAAAAAGAACCACATACATATGAAGAGAAAAAAGAAAGTTGAGTAATGTGATGCCATGTAGTCAAAGCTTGAATTTTTTAGAAAAAATAGAACTTGAAGTTTGGTTGAGTTTCTAGCAGATAAAAAGACAATTAGTTGCAGATGGATTTTTGGAGCTAAGTATAAGTATGATGGTACCAATGAAAACTACAAATAACAATTAGTAGAAAAAGGCTATGTGCAAAAAGAAGGAATTGGCTATGAAGAAAACATTGCACATATAATTGGCCATATCTGTCCCTTATGATCTATTTCCATAATTCATTTCCATGTGTGGCCTTAAGAAACCACTTTGCTGCCAAGTTAAGGCCATAAGTGGACAAATGAGGATTAATGCTAAGTCCTCCATCTTGTGGTTTCCTAGTGCACACCAACCACTTGACCATAGGTAGATCTTTTTCCCCTATATTCTTCACCCAAAAGAGATCTTTTAAGATAGAGTTTTATTGTAGCCCTATTGGTTGGGAAGCCAAAGAGACAAATAATATCTATGCATTAAACTGAAAATCTTGTCCCCCACTTGGATTTTGGCTGCTAAGGAAAGGTCCTAACTATTCTAGTATTCAAGTTTGACTATAAGCTTCTTAATAACCCAGTTTCACATCTCATTTTGATTCATGTCAATGCTAAATAGAATACCAATATACTTGGTGATTTCCCCCCTTTGAACCCATTTTCGTTGGGAAGGAATCCACCCTGGGTGATTGTCTAATCCAATAAGTATCATAGAGGTTTTATCCTCTTGTAGTATCTCTTTAGAATCTTTACAAAAGGTGTTCATAAGCATAGTGGGAGTTGATTAAATATTATTGGGGAAGGCTAGTAAATTTACCTTGGTAAACTACCTTTTATAATAGATAACCCAAGGCATCAAATCTGAGAACATATAAATAAGAGGCTATAGGGTAGCCCTGCGTCATTGGTCTGCTAAGAGGAATACGATAAGTAAGGGATATATTAACACACACAATAACCAAAGAATTGGAAAAGAGAATATTTACATAATATATGAACTTTGACCCAAATCCTAGCCACTCAAGCATGTGGAGAATGAATTTCCACTCCAACTTGTCATAGGCCTTGTAATAGTCCAACTTTAGACACATTCCTTTAAAACCTCTCTCTTTGGCTAGAAAAAAATACAAACATTCAACGATGGAAATAACTCACAAAATTCTCTTCCCGATAGTATTTCAAATACAAAAATCTTTCACCATATAAAGATAAATCTAGATCTTGATGTAAACACTGGAAACTTTCAGTTTGATGATATGACAGATAATTTTTTTCCAGCACGATTGATTTGGAAGCCTAATTTTGTCTAATGAATATGAGCCTATAAATCGAAAACCTAATCATGATCTCCTTGCTAACAAATATAACCATAAGGTATCATAGTTCTATAATCAACCTTGTCCTAAATATGATAAATACTCTTAGGTAATTACTCTTGGTAGTCCACAAAAGGTTTTGGAATCTTATGTCATTGGTCATCGTGATTTTATTTATGATGATCCCTTAGGAACCTACCATTTGGATGTCATTTGCTTCCCAGAAGAAAGTGAGAAGATGCCTAAAGTTCCCAATGATGGATCTAATCAACTTTGGGTTTCCCCCAAAGATAATTTACTAAAGATGGGTTCACACTTCTCATTAGCTAATTCAATACATCTTGATACCTTTTTATACAATAAGTATGTTAAGAAAAGTGTTTTTTAGGTTAAGATTGTTTCGGTGGAAGCTCTAAATTTTGCAACCCCAACATAACCCAAAAACGTGTTCCCTTTGACCTAAGTTGTCCTATAGTTTATGATGGTTATATTGAGTCTTGCACTAAAGAGAGGAGATTCTCTAACCATGTTATTCTAATTGAGATAGATATCCATACTACTTATCTTCCATCTTGTACCAAAGGAGGAAAAGTGTATCGTTGTGTAAAGGAGGAAAAGTGTAGCATTGAAGCACTTTCTGGGTTTTCATTATCAGCATCCAAGGATCTTTAGGATGGATGGACAATGCATGCTCCATGATATGAAACAATGCCTAGAAAAAAGGAGGCATAGTACAACAACACTATTTATGGAAATTTTTCTCAGTTCATTTGGCCTTATTCTAGGAGGCTCCTAGGAGTAGATGCATGAACTAACACTTCACCAATCCCTACAGGAATCCAAGGTTTCTTTCACTCAATATAAATGGACTCGTATATACCATTAATGGATGCAAGGATAGAACATGACAAGTACTAAACAGATGATATATCTCAATAAATTATCACATAGCAAACCATGCATTAATAAATAATCACATAAGAATTCATAAAACGTTAAACATAACTAGAATTGATGTCTATATAAACTATGCTAAAAGGAGCAATCACACATGATCTGATGAACCGGTCGAAAATGCAGTTGGAATGGTTGACCCTGCATGTTTCTCTTCAGTTGTATGACCCTCTGTTAGTATTGAGCTTCCCTCAATCGATGAAGAAAGATCTTAAAGTACCTGCCAAAATCATTCAACCTCCATAAATATCTAAAAAATCAATACAAGTCATATTTGTAGCGCATTATTTACTCTAAGATGCATTTTTACGAGAGTGTCAAAACATACATGAATGAGATCCTCTTGGTTTCGAGAATAATTTATTGGAGCCACGCCTCTAATATTTGATCAAACTTCCTCCCTTCATTTGAAGTAGCAACAACAAAGTCAATATTGACTTTGTTGTTGCTCTGTTGGATCGAGGGAGGTTTTATCCAAGATTAACCGACTCCAATAAATTATTCTATACTGAACAGGGCCAACCACATGAAGGCGAAATCTTTTATGGCCCCTCAAATCACTCTCAATTCCCAAATACCCAGCATATAAATCTATTGAAATATTTACAGCAAAAACAAACATATATACATACCAATATTCACAATTGTTTACAATGAAATAAAATGTTTCCTTGATCCATTTGGAGTGAGCTCAATTCTCCTAAGAGAAAAGTAACAACTATTACATTACACCATACACTACACTAAAGCACTTAACATCTAAAAACTAGAGAATGGAAATTGATGTGAAAAGAGGCTTTATTCTATTCCATCATATGACTTGGTTGGAGTATTAAAATGTACCTGTAAACATCATATAACTCATCCCACTTTGATATATAAGTGAAAACATGTTATTTTTCCAATATTTAATCATAAAATCACTCAAAATACTAAAATTATTGATTTGGAAAATAATATGTCTAAATTCATATGTAATAATGAAAATGGTCTTAATGTAAGGCTATGGGAAAGCGGAATATGGTGAAAAGTGAAGTAAAAGGTTGGTAAAAGAATGACATTTTGGTGACCCAACAAGTAAAAAAAAGTGTTTCATAGAAAATAGATTTTATATTAAATAGTTATTAAAATATTCATGTACATCATCATTTAGTACTTTTATCCAGACTCTTCTTCTTAGCTCTATAGTTCATAAGCATTTCATCAATATCTATGTCTTTGTTCTCTGGGTGCTCTTCAAAATCTTATTGTGATTGCATCCTCTCACGCACAACACACCTAGTCGCAGGGTACTCACGGGGTAATGGAGGCCGTTGTGATGAGGCATCACCTACAAAAGAAAAAAATACAAAATTTAGATGGCCAGTTTTTAAATATCATTGAACTAGTTCAATAATATTAAAAAAAAAAAAAAACCCGCAAGGGTGTAGACCGATTGGCATGTGCCGTGTAAATGGAAGGAAATGTAAAAAAAGGAGGTCTCAAGTTCGATTCTCACCCCGATTTATCCAAAGACGTGCTTGTGGGTTGTGTGATTCTCCCTAGGGGTTATAAGGCATCCAAAATGATTCGACCCCATGTCACACGAGTACGATACTGTCGCCACTACTGATTCCCCTAGTTACAAAATAATATATATATATTAAAAAAAAAACACCTGCAATGTCATTATTTACCTAGTGCACTAGTCGGCACCTTTTGAATGGTTTCCCCCCCATGCCCCTCTTCAAATGTATGACCCTCAAGTACAACATTCTCTGCCATTGAGAGAACAAACTTTATAAGGACAATCATAAATGTATAATTAAAAAAAAATAGAAGCACAAAATGTATAACTACAAAATTATTAAGTATATGATTAAAATACAACCATATTACCGACATGTTCCAGCTCGGTCATAGCACCATCGTGGGGCTACACCCCCGTGGAATATTGGGACTGCATGGGAGAACCATATTCTGGTTGAAAACTACAATCAACGCACTTCTCTCCAATACTATTGTGTTCTTTGACAGTGTTTCTCCCCTGATTAAAACAAAGTTGTAAAACATTAAATTTATCGATGATATCCAACATGACTGTATTATATTCATAATAAACGTTAATTTTGATTGAATTTTATTTACCTTATCCTGCAAAGTGGTTCTTGTTAACTACCCAAGACTTTTTGGTGTTCAACTAAAGCTTTATAGTCGTACTTGTAACCAAGTTGGAGGTCTTCCTCTATGGTTTCAGTACCAAACTTGTCACCCTGCATTGCATAAGAGTATGTATTTTTAATGTTATTTGTTGCAATTACCTAAAATTTTTAAGGCAATACAAATAAGATATTTAGGTAGTTACAATTTGTGACTACAACTTCAAGTAGCCTTTATTTTTTTCCCTTTGATGTGTCAGTCAACCTATCATCAAAAGTTTCAAGTATGTTAATATATACCACAATTTTATTTACATCTAAAAAAAATTGAAGGCATTGAATTGAAATTGTAATTTACCTTCTGGGACCAGAGGGTGTTTTTCCTTCATCTGTCAATTTCTTATCTTTTGTGTCCTCAATGAGGACCTTCCACTCACTCTCTAGATTCATTAGAGGACACTTGTACCTATCATTTTGTTTCAAGTTATTCCTATATGTTTCTAGCGTATATTTTAAATATTGGCCAACTGTGGTGGTGGCCAAGGTCTTATTAAATGTGTCTACAACAAAAAGGCTTTCGAGATAATCCATCAATTTTGTTTTGAGGTTGGAATTCTGGGAATTCCACCTCTCCCATATGGTGGGCCCAAAAATCAACAATGCCTTATTCTCCAAGGACCTATAAAAATCGTTATTCCCTACACGCAAAATGATTATTAATTTAAAAATAATAATTTAGATGATTTATATTTGTCTACATAGAGAACATGAAACAATTAAAATTTTAAAAATTACCTAGGACTTTAACTTTATTTAATGGAAGCCCTTCCTCGTTGACCATAAATGTGCCCTTAAGGGTCCCTGTGCTGGTCACACGTCTTTCTTTAGGAAAAGAAACCATATGGTTGGTCAAATCATTGGCCTCATCTCCATCACCAACTCCAGATCCTACCTGTATGGTCACTTCCTCGGTGTGTGTGTGTCGTGGCTCCCACCTAATGGTGTGGAAGTTGGAGATATGAATAGTTGTGTCCTGGTATCTTACTAAGGGCCTGCATCGAGACCCTATGGCATCTGTGAAGTTACACTACTACCGAAACCATGCATGTCAATGTAAACAAGATCCAAAAATCTCTATATAAGAAAGAAAACATTTTTTTGTTTAGTTAATGTAAAAGTTAAAAATCAATCTTTCATAATTGATCTTATGACACAAAAATAAAACCATTTGAAATTATGTTTATTATATTATATGTCTTAAGCCTTGTCATAACTTCTTTGATCCTTTCTTCGACCTCAGGAGTTTGATCTAGAATATTTAACAAGTGAGCTAGTTTCTTGTTTGCTTTATTGATATTTTTTCTAATTAAAACCATAGGATCGGGGGATTCATACAAATACTTTTTTCCAAGTGAATCATCATCAACATCATGTTCCGCCGACTACATATTCAACAAAATAAATGATAATTCAACTATGTAAAAAAATAAAATAACTAATCGCCACAGAAATAAAATGCACATTAAACGCAATTCGAAAATTGTTGTGTGTTTACATGTTCTAAGGCCGCTTTTGACTTACCACTATCATCCTGCCACATTACAGTAAAATTAGAATTGTGATCATTGTCATGAGAAATAAATTCAAATGTATGAGAAATCCTCCCTCTTTATTGACATCCAAGGAGGAACGTTATTGTTGATAACAAAAATAGGCCACACTGAGTAAACAGACTGAAGCTCTCCAAATGGATTAACACTGTAAAGAACATACTGAAAATCATAAAATATAAGAGTCATTGCATGGAATTTGGGTAAATTACTATACGTATCGCTCTCATAATAGCAACATCTGTATCTATTCGATTCAAATTGTAATCAATCAATAATCTTCCCCCACAATTATTGATTTTATTACACATACAAATACACGGTTTCCTTCACGCCCCTCAAATATGAAATTGGGTTGCTTATCTGTGGTCATGGGTCGTGTATTATTTATAAACTCTGCAATATTCCTCATTGCTTTTGGCCTTTCGTCAATATAGATAGTTGCTCCTTTATTTTGATCATTGTTTTTAGTTGTATATAATTTGCATCCAAGCCATATTTCCACATACTTTTTGTATATTGGACTATTCGTATCCAATATTTGTAGATATAATAGGGTTCAACGTACTCCATAAATTCATTTAATTTGTCGTAACAGATCTTTATTCCATCCATGGAAAATATCCCCAAACCATGTAATGACGATGGAACAATCTGGTATATCCTTTCATTTACAAAAAAAATCAATGTTTATTTCAGGAAGATCCTTGGGTACCCATTGTTTCACTATATGTTTGTACCTCAAGGGAACCTCGATGTTGTCTATGATCTCATGATCATAAGAAAACTATCCCCCTTTCGTAAGAAAAAATTCCATGCGTCTATGGAATTTTCTTCTGATCTTCTCACCTCTAGTTGATCTTCGCCTGTTAGACCTACTAGATTTCTCACTTTCCTCTATTCTACCTAAACTTCTCTCACTCAATGAAGATATATCTAACAAATACATGTTTTCTTGTATGTCCTATAACACCATTAATGACAGAAACATTCACTCAATCAAGATGTAACACTAGTTCATTACTAGTATCATGTTGGTATCACAATAAGCTCATAATGATTACAATAGTGTTACTCTTTCACAATTGTATTATGATTTATTACTATTGGTATACTATCTGGGAATTATATGTGCATGTTTGGAGTCAAATGACACATTCCAACAAGTGGCGGTACTAGCACATGATGTTAGTTGGAATATCCTGGAACTGATGCCATTAGACACAGACTCAATCTTAAGGCCAACTAAGGAGAAAAAACAACACACCCTAATTAATCTAGGAGTCAAGCATGCAAACAAACTGAATTTGTACTATGACTAGACCATCCTTATTTGAAATGATTCATGTAACATATTTCATTGAATTATTTTGATCTTGGTCTCTCTTGGAAGTACTTTCATTAACAATGCCAATTCTCTTTTCTCCTTTAGTCGACCAACCTACTTTAGTGGATTCCTAATGAAAATGGAAGAGTGTGATTCAATCCCAAACAACTTGTTGAAATTGAAAAGGCATCCATGGTCAGTTGTTAACAATTGCTAGAGATGTAGATAAGATAATATAATGTTATTAATGTCCAACAAATGACCAAAAAAGTAGGTCAATCGGACTAAAAGATACATCCAATGTCAATACAATGTGGGAGCGTAGAAGAAACTCCTAGATAATGTTGAAATCTAGAAAGCGAAAGAAAATCCATCTAAGGACTTAGAATCTAGATGTTCAAAAAGAAAGTAGTTTCCTTTTCAATAAGATCCACCAAGAAAAAATGCCTTATCTAAAGATGATTGAACAAAGGAGGACATACAACCAATTTAAAACTAAACTCTTAGGGTTGTGACACAACAAGTACTAGTGGTGGCACAAGAAGGGAAATAGTGCATGCCTATGTTTTACTCTAACATTGGTGTAAGGGTATTCCCAAGGTCCACACCTAGGTACTAAGAGAATACACGCAAGAGAACTAGGTGAAAATAGGGATGCAAATGAAGTGTGAGAGTTGATGCAGGTGTGTAGGTGTAGGCTCGATTTAGGGCCAAGCTGACTTGGTTTGGTGAACCCATGGATGTTGAGAGAATTTTTGAAGGGGTTTTCGAAGGGGTTTCTATGGAGTTTCGAACGGGTTTCAAAGGGGGTTTTGAAAGGGGTTTCTTTGGAGATTTTAATGGGTTTTCGAAAGGGGTTTCTCTAGATTTTCGAAGGGGTTTTCGAAAGAGTTTTCTCTGGTTAAAGAGATTTGAATTTGTTGAGAACAATTGTGCATGTTTTCCAATCCCTAGGGTTACAAATGTTCAATTTGTCCTCAAGCTGGATGTTCAGATTGGTAGGACAAAATCACTTCACACAAAAGCAAGCGTAGAATAAAGGATAATTCAATTGTATGCCCAATTTGAATTCGAGTGTGCAGAGGTACTCACCATCCTTTCCCTCTCCCTCAGTCTCGACGTCGCTTGATAAATTTCACAAATCCTTGCCCTCTCCCTTAGTCTCGGTGTTGCCTGATCAATTTAAAAGATGTCCCTCAACGGTCTCGTGCGCAGGTGAAACTATTTCCCTCCCTTCTATCTTAGAATTTACTGATCTTGATGGTATCGTGTAGGTTCAACTATTTCCCTCCCCTCAGATCTTGAAATTTCCTGATCTCGACGGTCTCGTGTGTAGGTACAGGTATCATTAAAATGAATAGTAGAGTGTGAATGGGACCGTGTGGTTATTGGTTTGGTTTTGTTGTGTATAGTTATGTTATAACATATATCACATGTATGTTACATATATGTTATAACATACATGTTATATATGTTATAACATTATGTTATATATGTTATACATAAGAGGTAGTAGTTTAAAGGTTATAGTGTTTAATAATTTTAATGATTCGAGGTTATGGTTTTTACAAGGGTTAGGGGTTAGGTATTAGGTATTATAAGGGTTTAATGTTATAGGGGTCAAGGGTTACAAACATTAGGTATTAGGCATTAAATTCAAGCATCATTATAAGTGTTGGGAGTTATACAATTATAAGGGTTTGAGACTTAGAATCTAGAGTTTATGAGGGTTACAGGATATACATGTTAGGTCTTGGGTTGGAGTTAGGTGTTAGGAATTATACCTATTATAGGTTAAGGGTTATAAGAGTTATAAGGGATAATTATTAGGGGTTGGAGTTTATGTTAGTTTTGTGGGTTGTAGAAGTTAGATGTTAAGTGTTATATGGGTCATAGGTTAAATATTTAGGGTTATAGGGGTTGGGTATGTTAGGGATAATAGGGATAAAGGTATATAATTTTTGTAGGTGTTAGGATTTGTACAATTATAAGGGTTTGAGGTTATAAGATTTAATTAGTGATTATACTAGTTAGTGGTGACATGAACCATATGGGATAAAAATTATAGTGCTTTAGAGTAAATTAGAGGTTATAAGGGATAAGGGTTTCATGTGATAAATGTTATAAGAATCAAGGGTTATGAAGATATATAAATTAGCTTTTAATGATTAGAAGTTCTAGAGGTTATATGGGTTAGGATTTATATGGGATAGTGGTTATAAGTGTTAAGGAGAATGAGTCTATAGAGATCTTAAGAATGCTAAGAGTTGGTGGTTTTAAGGTTAAAGGTTTTAATAAAAATAAATAAATTTTATTGTTTTATTAAATAAATATATATATATCAAATGTGGACGATCTCAAAGATTATGTGGGGACATCATACATCCTCGAGTCTTGAAACCCTCCCATATTGTCAAGGCATGCACATATTGAATAAATTTCAATGTTGGCCCCATTCACTGCTCACTATGCAGGGTCAGTGCATGACATTTGTGGTGGGTGAATTGGAAGTTCTATGACATTTCAAGAGATTTCCAACAAAGATTCTACAGATGCAAACAATGAATGATGACGATGAGACTCCCATTATGAATATTTTTGCAAACATGGATGATCTCAAATATTATGTGGGACATCAGACATCCTAGAGTCTTGAAACCATTCCATACTGTCAAGGCATGTGTCTATTATAACCATGTCGAATTGTGACACATACATGCACATGATCATGATCATGAAGGAAGATGCCCACTTATGGATGTTTCTTTCACTTATGTTTATGCTTATCATTAAGGACACCCACCTTTCTTGGATCCTTATTTCACTTGCTTTCATTACAATTCCTCATGTGGGCGCCTAGCCTTGCCTGGGTCATATTGAAAATGTTGAGTCAAAGCCAAAATTGCTCCTTATCCGACATCCTGATCATCTTCTTTCCTAGTGCTCCCTTGTGTGGCCATTTTTGTGCCTTTCATGTGGGTGGGTGCACCTCTTTCCAACTCCCCTTGCGTTGCGTTTTGGCGCTCTGACTCCTTTTTGTTATGATTCCTCTTATGGGTGCTATATATATGTGTGTGTGTGTGTGTGTGTGTGTGTGTGTGTGTGTGTGTGTGTGTGTGTGAATTCTATATAGGTGAATTCTATGTAATCCCACATGAGGAATTGTAACGAAAATGAGGTAGGGTGGCCAAACGTAATGCAATGCGAGTTGGCAAGAGGGGCGACCACATGAGGAATCGTAACAAAAACAAGGCAGGGTGCCCAAAGGCAAGGCAAGGAGAGTTGGCAAGAGGGGCATGTCCCACAAGAGGAATCGTAACAAAAATTAGGTAGAGCACCCAAACACAATGCAAGCGAGTTGGAAAGAGGTGAGCCCACCCACATGAAATGCATGAAAACAACCACACAAGGGAGAACTAGGAAAGAAGATGAACCAGATGTCGGATAAGGAGCCATTTTTGCTTCGACTTAACCTTTTCAAGACGGCCTGGGAAAGGCTGGGCACCCAAATGCAACACAAGGTGAGTTTGCAAGAGGGGTGCCCACATGAGGAATCGTAACGAAAACAAGTCAGGGTTCCCAAACACAACGCAAGGTGAGTTGGAAAGAGGGGCACCCACAAAAGGAAACGTAACAAAAATGAGGTAGAGCACCCAAATTCAACGCAAGGCAAGTTGGCAAGAGGTGTGCCCATCCATATGAAAGGCACGAAAAGGGCCACACAAGGGAGCACTAGGAAAGAAGAAGAGTTGAATGTTGAATAAGGAGAAATTTTGGCTTCGACTTAAATTTTTCAAGACGAACTAGACAAGGTTGGGCACCCAAACGCAACACAAGGTGAGTTTGCAAGAGGGGAAACCACATGAGGAATCGTAACGAAAACAAGGCAGGGTGCCCAAAGGCAAGGCAATGCGAGTTGGAAAGAGGGGCACCCACAAGAGGAATGGTAACAAAAAGGAGTCAGAGCGCCAAAACGCAACGCAAGGCGAGTTGGAAAGAGGTGCACCCACCCACATGAAAGGCACAAAAATGGCCACACAAGGGAGCACTAGGAAAGAAGATGATCTGGATGTCGGATAAGGAGCAATTTTGGCTTCGACTGAACATTTTCAATATGATCCAGGCAAGGCTAGGCGCCCACATGAGGAATTGTAATGAAAGCAAGTGAAATAAGGATCCAAGAAAGGTGGGTGTCCTTAATGATAAGCATAAACATAAGTGAAAGAAACATCCATAAGTGGGAATCTTCCTTCATGATCATGATCATGTGCATGTATGTGTCACAATTTGACATGGTTATAATAGACACATGCCTTGACAGTATGGGATGGTTTCAAGACTCTAGGATGTCTGATGTCCCACATAATATTTGAGATCATCCATGTTTGCAAAAAAATTCATAATGGGAGTCTCATCGTCATCATTCATTGTTTGCATCTATAGAATCTTTGTTGGAAATCTCTTGAAATGTCATAGAACTTCCAATTCACCCACCACAAATGTCATGCACTGACCCCGCATAGTGAGCAGTGAATGGGGCCAACATTGAAATTTATTCAATATGTGCATGCCTTGACGATATGGGAGAGTTGCAAGACTCGAGGATGTATGGGGTCCCCACTTAATCTTTGAGATCGTCCACATTTGCATCAACGTTCATCATGTTTCACCTCTCATTGTCATCATTTGGCATTCCCTTCTATAGAATCATTCTCAAAACTATCTTGATATTTGACATGGAACTTCCAATACATCCATCACAAATTTCTTCCATTGAACCTGCACAGTGAGCAGTGAATGGGACCAACGTTGAAATTTTTTCAATTTTTTCCCGTATGCGTTGAAATTTGACATGGTTAGACTAGATATTCGCCTTGATGATATGGGGGGGTTTCAAGACTTAATGATGTTTGATGTCCCCGCACAATATTTGAGATCATCCATTTTTTCATCAACGTTCAATATAATGGATGTCTCATTGTCATCATTCGTTATTTCTATCTATATAATCTTTGTCATAAATCTATTGAAATGTCATGGCACTTCCAATACACCAATCATCAATGTCATCTTGCATCGACCTCACACAGTGAGTAGTGAATGGGGCCAATGTTGAAATTTCTTCAAACTGTACATGTGTGTGTAAAAATTCGACATGGTTAGACTAGAAACATACCTTGATGGTATGGGAGGGTTTCAAGACTCAAGGATGTCTGATGTCCCCACATAATCTTTGAGATCATCCATGTTTGCATCAACATTCATAATGGATTTATCATTGTCATCATTTGTCTTTTCCATATGTATAATATTTGTTGGAACTCTCTTGAAATGTCATGGAACTTCCAATTCACCCACCACAAATGTCATGCACCGACCTGACATAGTGAGCAATGAATGGGGCCAACATTGAAATTTCTTCAATATGTTCCTGTATGCGTCGCAATTTGACATGGTTAGACTAGACACATGCCTTGACAGTATGGGAGTGCTTCAAGACTCAAGGATGTATGATGTCCCCACATAATATTTGATATCATCCACATTTGCATCAATGTTCATCATGCACGTCTCATTGTCAATGTTTGTCATTCCCTTCTATAGAATTGTTGATGGAACTATCTTGAAATTTTACATGGAACATACTATCCATGTCAAATTTCAGTGCATGTCAAATGTGAACAGAGTATCCATGTCAAATTTTGGTGCATATAGAAACATTTTGAAAACATTTCAGCATTGGCCCCATTCATAGGTCATTGTTGCCCATCATGTATTCTATCCCTAGTACAATGTCTTTTAATAGTTGTTTCCTTTAAAATTCGACCGAGAAAATTAAACCGAAACGAGGACGAGATGAGACGGTATATAGAGTGGGTTTGTGAGTTATCTTTGAGTATAAAGATGAATGAATGAACTACAATTTTTTTTCTACTAAACAAGGCCAACCATGTGAAGGTGAAAGCTCATATGGCCCCTCCCCCCCCTCACATCGCTCTCAATTCCCCAATACCCAATATATAAAATAAAAAATAAAAAAAAGCAATATAGTAATCATGCATAGAAACTACCAAAACAAAAATGAAATAAAACTTAAAAACATGCAATTAACCCACATAAAAATATATTTAAAGAGAATAACTCATACAAATTAAAATATCTAGTTACGTACCTCATCGACCAACGCAAAATTTGTATCATCCTTCTTCTGTATCTTCTTCTTGATCATCCAACTGGGCATATGTATCAACATCTGGTTCAATACAATGTTTAAAGGATTGATGATATCATCATCATCATCAATGTCATTTTCGAGCATATCTTCCTCGATATCATCATCAAGAACTGGCGCATTGTCTCCTACACCTGGTTCATCTTCTCCGTCTTCTTCATCTGTCGACCCATATTCTTCCTACTCTAGCTCTACATCATCTTCTTCTTCAATATCATCATCTTCATCTACAATATACTTTACTGGCCTTCCTCTTGGATCATATCTAACAACAAATGACCAATCCCTCTTACCTGGAACCTTTGAGTAAAAGACTTGTTCACATTAACTTGGAAAAATATAGCGGTCATTTTTTTTTTCAAAAACTGTTGTTTTAATCATCGGAAATCCGTTGGCATGTTTAATAATGATTATTTCCTCATCATGTTCATGCATTCGTAACCTATACCATTTGACATCGAACAAAACTAATTTGAAGGATTTAAAGTCACACTCAATTATATCATTCAAAAACCCATATTATCTATTTTCATATTCTCGAGGACGTATGTCACTCCTAGAGGAAACATTAGTGACCTGGAATACTGCAGTTATCCCACTATCAGA
>ML827499.1:31272-54177 GCA_009831015.1 Picea engelmannii | reverse complement strand
TTGTTTTCATTGAGTTTCTTTCCATCTCTGTCGGTTGGTGGAGTGGTTGGTGTTGTATACCCATCTACTATTGATTGTCAAACATCAAATCCCTATGCCTGTAAAAAGGTTTTCATCTTTTTATTATAGAAGGTATAGTTCTAACCATCAAACCTTGGTGCTCCAATCTTAGTGTATTCCATGATCTCCTTCTAGTGGTTAGAATGCTTCCTTAAGGACCTTCTCTGATACCAATTTTTGGAATACTGAGAGGGGGGTTGAATCAGTATGAGCACAATTAGTAATTTTAATCACAATATAAAACTTCCAATGAATATTATGAGCATTAAAAACACAATAAACATCACATAAACACAGTACGCCATAATTTTACGTGGAAACCCAATGCGGGAAAAAACCACAAAATTATTTTCTTATTGATCAAAGAGTACATTCATTGGAAGCATTGACTTCCTATTTCTCCACCATCACCAACACATGCCTCTACCAAGCATGTATCGAAGTCACCAACATACCATCACAAGATATGTGCATGTATCATACCATGTACAAAACTTGTACCATGCATCAACCATGCACATCAACACATGTACCACAATCTGTACCATAACAAGTGCATGTACCAAACCTGTACCATTTCATCAATGATATACCATATCATGCCATACACCATGTACCATAAGATATTCTAAACAAGTAGTACCAATTATGTATCTTAACCAAGTACCATCACCACTAAGAGATGTATCCTATGCATGTGCTACCATATACCAAGTGTATACCTTAACAATGTGTCAATATCAATGGTAGACCTCCAATACGACAACCAATTGTCCAATGATCTCGTCCACATTTCTGGGGCTTCCAGACTTCTCCAAGGGTTGACATCAATCTCTAAGATCACTCTCCAAGGGTTGACATCAATGACAACCAATTTTCCAAACCAACTATCCAACAGACTGATCCAGGTGGACATCGGTGGTCACCCACCCATTCCACTGTCTCAATCGGTGCGTCAAAAGATGTATTTTCTATTTAAAGAGGGCCACCATGTTGGGAAGAAGATGTTTCTTCTAAGGCATCATGTGAAGGCTTGGAAATGACATAGTTTTTTACCCTAGTCTACAAATTAACCATTTGGTCACAAATAAAAATGGCAACATTTAAGGAAGACCCCTCGTGATGAGGGGAACCTGTCATGCCCCCTTGTGGAGGGGCGGTATTTTTGGTAACCATGTTTTGAGGTTGAGGGAGGAAAGGATGGGTTAAGACAATAGGTTGTTGGGGGGGGGTCGTTGTTGTGCCAGAAATTGGTGGACCTCATCCTTTCGAGGACACTAATGAATACGGTGGTCCTCCCCACAAATCATACAGGGAAACTGAATCATATTCTTATTTCCTCCAGGTTGTTGAGGATTCTTTGGTTGTGTGGACTACATTGAATTCATCTCGGAGGTCTGAGTACCGACTGTAGTAGTTCGAGCACTACTACCAGAAGCTCACGGATGTAACTTAATGGACATGTGACCCATCTGATCAACTAATTGGTTTATAAAGGCATGTGAAACAAAACCTACCACACCATCAGCATGGGGTCATGGGTTTCATTTCTTTGGATCAATCAACGGTCGCAGAGCATTTGGGATGATATCATAAAAGGTACCTAACTATGAATAGATAATGTCCAGGTGTTGGGCATGCAAAATGGCCTCCTCCTCGTTGGCCACCCCGACCATAGCTACATCTCTTGCAATGAGTGGTAGAAGGGACTTTTCGGTCCACTCCATAAGGAGCTTGTTTGGAATTTGAGTCTTTATCATCTTACGTTATCGTCGCCACCCATGTATATAATCAGAAATATGAGTGGAATTATTTTGATGCAGTGAAGTCAAGATTTTAGTGCTTATCTCATACCGAATGGGCAATTGGTAATTCGTTAAGAATGTCATTTCCAGGTCATTGAAGCTTTTAAAGGAACCACCTTTTAATTCAATGTACCATTTGGTAGCAAATCCATTCAGGGATCTATTGTTACACATTATTTTCGTCACCCTCATGACTGTTAATGATGTAAACCTATCCTTTGTCTTTAGAAGGATCAGTGGTCTGAATTCCTGAGGAAAGAAGGGAGAAGAACTTTGCCTGAGAGAAAAAGTTGTGTTTTCCTTTGTAAAAACCCTAGTAAGGAGGATCCTTGCACCCTGTCCAGTTCTAGGGGTGCTATGATCCCATATCATCGCTTGTTGTACTAAACTTGGCCTGCGACATTGTCGCACTCTGCTCAGTTATAGGGGTGCGACGATTTTCATACGTGGGAAAAACAAGCATTTTCTCGATGCTTCTAGAAAAAGAAGCTTCTATGGTGAGGTGGCCTCCGACCAGTTTGGATCTTACTCACTTTTCTTATTTAGTGGGATAATCTTAACCTCCTCACCTTATCCTCTTCATCTTATAAAAGGAGAGGAGCTCTCATGGAGAAAGTTAGTTGTTTTGGTAGCTTGAGAAATTAGATTGGAAATTTGGCTTGAGATTGTTAGCTTGGTTAGAGTGGCTTTGAGCTTTGCTTTGTCAAGATAGATTGTGAGTGACTTTAAAATCTATATTCAAAGAATCTATGGATCAGAAGTGTGTGGGAAGCAAGGAAATGTTGGAAGGGACCTTACAACATCAAGGCAGTGGTTTTATTCTCCTTTTCATATCTTTAATACAGTGATATATTTCTTTCTCATAAAATTGGTCTTATTTTATTGTATAACTCTTTGATCACATACATAGGTTTTGTTGAGTATACGTTGTTGCTTTCACTTCGTCGGCTTGTGTATTTTTACAGGTTCAACATCTCATAATCCTTGGAACGGAGCGAGGATGACACTAGTGAGGACAAACGACGTTTAAAAGGTATTTCATTTATCTCTTGTTAGTTAGTATGCTTGATAATTAAAACTTAGGGAAAGTTTTATATTCTGTCTTGTTTTGTTCTAGTTTCAGGATGAAACTAGGGAGATCTGTTTGTGTCTGTACTTACCGATTTGTCCGATAACATCTATGGAAAATATTCAACCTCACACTATCATCCATCAATGAGTTGGATGAGCACCATAAGTGGTATGTCATGATATGTGTGGAGGGGTCCTCTCTCATCTTATTGTCGTACTTCAGGATATTGAAAGGTATCTTGGAAGGTATTGTCGTCCATGATGGGTTGTGGGAAATAGAGGCATCCAGCAACCATGACAAATCAGGTAATTCTAACATTGTGAGGAAAGGCAACAATGAAAATGAATACTAGGAGGGAGGTGAAGTCTTTGATGTCCCAAATGGATCTTGCGGTCACCCTATATTGGTATTGTTAGAGGGTTGGGGAGCTCTTTAAGAGTGAGTGCCCCCTAGGATGGTGTCACTTCCAGGAGAATGACTAGTCCCAGGACCAAACATGTCACCAGGGGGGTTTCCCCCAGGGGTAAATGTGGACCCTCAAGTAAAAACATTCCCAAAGTTAGTCCCAGGGAAGAAACCCCTAAGACTCGATGTGTTAAAAAAAGGAAAACATCCCCAAGGTGAAAATTCCCCCCCAAGGGATGTGCCCCAAGGGAATGGTGTAATAATCTAAGGAAATTTGAAACCTCCTGATGTACTACTACCCCCAGCATTACTAGGGACATCCCGAAAACCACTAGGGATGTTCCATCCAAAAGGTAAACTAGCACTGGACAACACCGGGCCGCTCATAGGAATGGTGGATGTGGAAGGAATTCCACCCCCCATGTTGAAACCAAGGCTCAACCCCCCACCGGAAGAATATCCAAAGGTGGGAATTGAGATAGACAAGATGGGTGTAGAAATTCTCGGTAAGCTAACAGATGGAAATGATGACACGATCCATGTCCCTCAAATTGAAGGACCTAGAGAAAAAGACATGGATAATGTAGGTCCAATGGAGCTAAGGGGTGGTAATGTGGAAATCATGAAGATGCCTCCTATCCCACTTGAAGATGGGCTCAATGGATCAGCTACATTGGATGAAACACTAGGTCCTGACATGGTGGGAGGATGACTAAACAAAGAAAAAGTCTCACTAAAAATTTCCTTTACTTGGACTAGTATAGGGGCATATGGATCGATCAAAGGAGAGTTAAAATTTGGTGGAGGTGTTGGGTTGTTATATTCTTTGTAGTGAAAGTCTATTTGAGGTGGATCGACTGACGGTCGAAGTTGAGGTGGATCGAAAATAGGTCAAGGGTCGAGGTAGATAGACAGCAAGTCGAAGGTCGAGGTTAGTCGACCAGGTAAAGTAGAAGTCAAAGGTCAAGGTGGTTCAACATGGTAAAGGAATAGACAGCAAGTCAAAGAGTTCAACTAATAAGAGGTAAACAGTCAGGCATATGGTGACTGACTGAAGACTGAATGAAGGTCGACTAGTATTCGACTAGTAATCTGACTGGGAGTTAACTGTAACAGAAATCCTAATATTTGTGGGATTTGTAGCCAGTGATTTGCATGGATATGTAACCTTTTTTGGGTGCCAAGTCTTTAGGGGTTTTCCTGTTGTAAATCCTATAAAGAGGCATGTTGTAAGGCTGTAAAGGTTAATCAATGAATCATAGGATAGCCAGTCTTTAGAGAAATATTTAGATGTAGGTTCTTGGTCATGCAGATGTAAGTTGGATTGGCTACAGTGTTGTTCTTGCACAGGAAAGAGGGTATGATGTTGATTGTATCTTAGGTGTGGACCAAGGTTAGACATATAACATTTTATTCAGATTGAATAAGACAACAAGAGAGTAGAACACTCAAGGAATGTTGGTTTTCCCAGTTCGGTTTTCTAGGGTAAAATCTATGTGTACTGTGTGATTATTTTGTCATTTACGTTCTTGATTAAATTATTTTTCTCTTATGCTATGTTTAGTGTGGAAGTGTATCTCATTTCTTGACAAGTGGTGTCAGAGCAAAGTTCAGCTCTGACAAGTGGTATTAGAGTTGTTGGTAGTCTAATGTATGTGATGGTCTACACTCGACCAGACATTTCCCATGCAATGGGAGTGTTGATCAGGTACATGTCGAAACCTAGAAAGGGGCGTTGGATAGTTGTCAAGAGAGTATTCAAGTATTTTTGTGGCATGAAGGACTATTCTATATGCTACCAAGGAAGACTTGGAGGTGAAAATGGTAAATTGAATGTGCATGGCTTTGTCGGTGTTGACTAGGCTGGAGATCTGGATCGACGAAGGTAGATTGATGGATATGTCTTCAAGATGTTTGGTGGAGAAATAAGCTGGATGAGTAAGCGACAGGTGTTCGTAATCTTATCATCAACAGAAGTTGAAAACATGGTAGCCACTCATGGAAGCAAAGAAGAAGTATGGACGCAAAGGCTATGTTCATGAATCGGGTTTGAGCAGAGAGCTATGAAGGTAAGTTGCGACAACCAAAGTGCAATATTTCTGGCAAAGAACCTTACTTATCATTCGAAGACTAAGCACATTGATGTACAATACCATTTTGTAAGAGATATGGTGGAAATTAACAAGGTGCTACTAGAGAAACTAGACACATTGGAAAACATAGCAGACTCATTGACCAAGCCTGTGAGTGTTGTGAAGTTCTCCTTGTGTAGAGAGGAAATGGGAATTGTTTCCCTAGGTCTGTGAATGAAAGTCTAGGAATCTTTTGATTTCAGCAAAGAAGACAATAAGTGGGAGAATGTTGGGTTGTTATATTCTTTGCAGTGAAAGTCTAGTCGAGTTGGATCAACTGACGGTCGAAGTCAAGGTGGATCGACAATAGGTCGAGGGTTGAGGTAGATCGACAACAAGACAAAGGTCGGGGTTAGTTAACCGGGTAAAGTTGAAGTCGAAGGTCGAGGTGGTTCAAGATGGTAAAGGCATCGACAATAAGTCAAAGAGCTGAACTGACAAGAGGTCGACAGGCGGGCATGTGGTGACTGACTGAAGACTGAATGAAGGTCGACTGGTATTCAACTGATAATACGACTTGGAGTCGACTGTAACAGAATCTTGAGATTTAAGGGATTGGTAGCAAATGATCTACATGGATCTGTAACCATTTTTGGGCGCCAATAATTTAGGGTTTTTCCTGTTGTAAAGCCTATAAAGAGGTGTGTTGTAAGGTTGTAAAGGTTAATAAATGAATCGTAGGATATCCATCCTTTAGAGAAATCTTTAGATGTAGGTTGTTAGTCATGCATATGTAAGTTGGATTGGCTACAAGGTTGTTCTTTCACAGAAAAGAGGGTATGATGTCGATTGTGTCTTAGGTGTGGACCAAGGTTATACATGTAACATTTTATTTAGATTGAATAAGACAACAAGAGAGAAGAACGCTCAAGGAATGTTGGTTTTCTCGGTTTTGGTTTCCAGGGTAAAATCTTTGTGTACTATGTGATTTCTTTGTCATTTGAGTTCTTGATTAAATTATTCTTCTCTTCTGGTAGGTTTAGTATGGAAGTGTGTCTCATTTCCTAACAGGAGGACCTTGATCTACCACTTCCACTTAGACCAAATTAATCTCATCAAACCAAAGATAAGACCCTTCAAATTCCTTGTCACTTATCTCGGGTTGCTTTAGAGGTGGTTGCAACTCCGTAATAGGCTCAAGTCCTCGTAGTTTATGGGATTGGCACAGTAGTTTATTCATGGTGAATATAACATGTAAAAATCCAAACACAATTCAACCTAAGGATGACCTAGACTCAAACTCAAAGAGCACACCCATAATCAATCTAGGCTAACAGCATGTAAGCCAATTGACTCGGGGGCCTTCTAAAAACCAACCTTATGTGGGAGACGAATTCCCCATAAGATTGGATAGCGAAGGTATGAGGAGCAGTTATGATGATCTATGTGAAATAGCCATGACTGGTGCAAGTACCCTTTATTAAGGCGAGCACCCTCCAAGGGAGTTGAGACCGTGAATGAACATCTGCCCCAAGCATTACATGCACTTCCCACCTGCAGTCACATGTGTGGCTACCTAGGAAAGGTCACTAAGGATACCACCTCACAATCAATGATTGGGTGAATAGTCGTAGGTCCAACCGCATGTAAGGGTAGGGTAACTAATCCTAAAGTTCCAGAGGTGTTAACCAACGTATCAATCTAAGCGGTACCAAAAACACCAAAAAACAAGAGAGGGGTAATCCCCCTACTTGCCCTGATGCGACATCATGCTTAACTCCCGTGTTACAGGAGGCTCCTGACACATTAGTTGCAAGGATCGATTTAACACTCATTAATTACTCCTAAGTTTAGTTTTTTTGGCCTTGTAGACTTTACTGTCCAATCCTAATGCAAGGCCCGAAGCCTATCTAATGTTGGTTTACTATAAAAAGAAAAATGTCTAATGCATTTTAGATTACGTAGTTTCTTTTTATGGTTGTTGCTTAAGTCCAAGGGTAGCAGATGAAACTTTTGTGATGTTTTGACTCTTGAGCCAACCAAGCAATGCAAGGATGATAATGCAAATCATTCACTTCGATGAACTCTAATTATGGGAGGGAGAGAGAATTTTTCCTTTTCTTTGCAAACTTTAGAAGCAAAACCTCACACACACCAAGCCACCAACCAAAAATTCAGATTTGAAACCAAACAATGATCCTAATGCACTCTTTCACTAATGCTTCAAAAGCAAACAAGCATGCAATAATTTTTTTTCTTTTTTGATATTTTAGTTGTTTTTTCCAATTAGAATGCAAAAGTTCCTGATCTAAGCAAGAAATACAAATGCAAAAGGAAAACCAACAACAATTAGCAAGCAAAGGGGTTGTAGGAAATTGGAAGTGAGGCTGGATCAATGCACTCAAATGTTTCTACCAATATCTCACCCAAAAATCACCTAGGAGGTTCGATCTAGTGATAAACAACAGTTACACAAAGACAAGTAATGCAACCAATGACAAATACCACTAGATCTTTTCAGATTTGTTGGGTTTTTTTCCCAACCTCACTGCAACTCTTAGAAAACAATAAAACCTATCCAAGAAATGAAAATCAAACCACACAAATTACCTCAAACAACACTTGAAAGAAACTCACGTGACCAAATGACTGGAACAGAGACAAGACATTTATCATAACAGACCACTGCAAGACCTTCTAGATCAGAGGACAAGCCTAATCTCAAGGGCAGGTTTTACAGATTATCGCAGGACACGGGCCTGTCAACCAGTGAGAGGCCTCATGGGATGCCTATGATGCAACCAATGATGATGATAATTTTTTTTTTTAGGAAGATGGATATGTTCTAGATATTCAAGATCTATATCAGATCTCTCAGATCTACTAGATCTCGGCTCTGAAATAATCAAGGAAGAAAATAAAAAGAAAATCACACTTAAGCAAAGGAAAGTATTGTCAAAGAGACTCAAACCAGAGAAGAATTATTCCCAAATGGAGTCTCCAGTTATGTTATGGGACAAAATCTCACACGGATCTTGTTGAATACACGGAAAGACCTCCCTAGGATTAACCTAGTAATCCTAGACATAAGAGGGTTTATACTTCTATGGTTCCCTTAGATCTAGATTCAAGCACATGGATTCATCACTAACCTAAGGAGTGGTGAAGATTTTATACCTTTCTCTATAGGTTGTCCTTTGTATATCATGGTTGTTCCAGACCCGAAACTCCAGCTCCAAGCTCCACAATCTGCTTCCTACACACAAAAGATAAGCAACACCTTTATACCTCTCTACTTGGGATTAGAATCCTATATCTAATTTGACCCTAATCGGATCTATAATAGAATGAATCAGATCTAAAAATTCATGAATTGAACACAAATGATATAGAGGAAAACCATTGATATATTAATTAAAACATAGAGAACACATACAATTTCATACCTTGATGAAGATGCATTCTCCCTTGACTCCCTTTTTATATATCTCTTTGGAGGAGGCTTGGGAGAGCTTCTATATCTTCTAGAGACCACTAAAGACACAAATTTGTGAGTTCCTAGGTCCTTGACACGAAGATACAACTCATCCCTCGCCTATCTCCTTGTAAATTCCTGAATCTAGAAAGTTTCAGGGGTCATCGCTTGTTGACACTACTTTCATGTGAGGGTCGTCACTTGTTGTCCCCTATGTGTCTAGCGGTGACCTCCAAAAAGGGCTCAAATCTTAGGCAAAATGTGAATTTTGGCTTATATCCTCTTATGGATTCCCTTCTAGCGTGTAGCGTGGAAATTAAGGCTATAATAGTTAGTAACACTTTTTTATCTTGTTTTAAAAAACATAGAACAAGAACATTGATGTAATTTTTTTGTGAGCTATGTTGTAGTTTTTTTTATCAATATAAAATCTCCTAGTTGCAATTAAAAAAACAACTCGAAATCAAATATAATAAAGAAATAAATACACACAATTAACATGTAATACCAATGATATGTTATTCATTTAGTTAGAAAAATATCATTTGCATTGCCAATATCTATTCTTGAGTACCTCAATATCTTAGTTTCTTAGGGAAAATCATTGCAAATAGTGGTTCAATTGACCTTTCAACCTCCCCAAAGGCTCCCAGTTGTGGAAATCCTAGGCTTTGATGCCACTTTGTAACAACCCTTCAGGGTGTTTCCTTAATTTTTTATTTTATTTTACTATATGTGACAATATAGCCAAATCTAAAAACTCACAGTACATATATAAAATCCCACAATATCACAATATAAGGGGGACATGCCATGAATGCATAAATCAACTACAACTACACCATTTAATCAAGAAAACCAATAATACACAATTAAAAATATGAAAACAAAATACGTGTCACCCTTAGCTCTTTAGAGTCCAAGTGTTGATCCAATAGTGCTTTAGATCCCATGAACTAATCTTCAATAAACAAGGCAAAATCACAACCAAGGGTTGATTTTCTGCCCAACAAATGCAACCACCTTCATAGGTGTTACAACACCCCCCCCCCTCGCCGCGAGCAGGGCTCAAGCTTAATGAGGTGAGGAAGTTTAGGGCATAAAAAAATTCTTTATAAGTAATTCATGGTTCCCCAACAGAAATCACAGACCAGACTCCCAACTAATTAACCTCAGTGCGATGGAGAGGATCTAGGACTAAAACACTCCCAAACCCTCACAAGATATGGTGTGTAGGGGTCTTACTATCACCCCTTCCCCTAGTGATTGCAACCACACTTGACTGTGGTGATTCTCTATAAGTATCTCACTACCACCCTAGCCCCTAGTTCCCTCAATCATACTTAGCAGTGGTTTCCTAAAGGCCCAAAAGATTAACACAAGTATCCAAACACAATATGAGCATAAGTACCCCTAGTGGTTCAAGTACACTCCCAACCCATTTGTCCACTCAGACTGTATTAGAGCAACCAATAATCTATTCAACCAAGTAGAGAATTCAAATAACAAGTTCTAGAACAAAAATGGTAAAATATCAAACATTTCCTCATGAGCCAACTTGCCTTTTAGCAAGACAGACAAATTCTTTTGTAATCCTTCCCAATATTTGTCTCTTGGCCTTCCCCCTTCTCGTTCAAGGGAAAAATTGGGCTTGAGGGTGAACTTAGAAGTGTCAAGAACAAGGTAAAAATAAGTTACAACTCTTTCCCTTTTTCCTTTTTAATCAAGTTAACCTTGGAAATCATTTTCTCAAGTTTTCCTCTTCCTCGAGGCTTCTTAAGCTTTACGATATGGTGGTCATCCTCATTGAGACATGAGCCCTCCCCTTGAGAGAATTTCCCCATATTTCCCATCAGTGCCTCAACCTAAAATAGATTAGTCCTTCCAAAATACCAATGTATATGTAACATTATCATCATACACCAATAACATAATAACATGAAGTACACCAATATGCATGTTATTCAACAAGTGTATATAGTATCAACCATATCATCACAAGGACTAATCATGCTCTATCACCATCAATATCACCAATCCTACATAGTTATCATCAAGAACATTTAATGCTAAATAAATTATCAACAAGGAAACATTGATGTTCATCACAATTAGGTAATCACATAGGTGTCTAGATCTATCAGACTCAATAATCAATTGAAGCAAACAAGAAGGGGATGGTGAGTATAGAACATTGTATCCTAACAATCAAAATCAAAATCATCCAACATCGACATGTTACATGAGGTGTGAAACATTTAATGTTGTTGTAGAATTTGGATGTAAGTGGAGCTTATAAGCTTAGGATCATACAAGGGTTGGAGTAGCTCACAAAGCTTCAAATATTTTATCTTATTCAATAGCATGAGATTTTAGAGATATTAGGTGTATAACATTTTATGTGTTCTAAGTGGCTTGATGCCATTAACTATCCCAAATTACAGTGGGGTGGGGAAATAGTCGAACAATTGTGCCAACATTTAAAGGAAGGATTTCACATATATAATGTGTAATGGAGTTTATTGTTCATTATAATTTTGACCATAGTATTAGACTATAGGTCACCCCATTCCTTTCCATGTGCTATAACTAATACCCAGTTGTGATGCATTCATACATACATGGCTTGATATGTCTACATGTGGAGTGCAACATAATCTCATTTTACATCATATATATCTCATTTATTCAATCAAATCTCTCACGTGTTGGGTATGCATAGGTTGTGGAAGCCCATGCTAATGTTATTTTAAATTTTTGCATCTATAGGTATATGGTCAATCTCTGTTAATTTCAATGATATATGACATTTAGATATGATGACATATGATTTGCATGGTGAAATAAATGTAACTTCAACATAATCTAGAGGAAGTCTAAACATCAATAAATAGCTTAGATCATTTTTCATTATGGTATTTCAATAAATTTAGAAATAACTTTGTGTTCTAAACATCTTATAATATCAATGATTATATGTTTCTAGAAATTTGTTATGTTATATCGAGTATGGCCAAATTGTCTTTAATAAATCCATGAAAACTATGCCATCAATTTCCTTTGGAGTAACCTTTTGAACCAACTAAAAGAACTAATAAATAACTTTATTGAAAAAATCACCTTGCACCAAATATTTTCCATCCTCTATAGAACTAACAAAACCATAGTTCACATGTATTGAAGTTGTATTTGATGGATGAAATTCAATTAGACATAAATCGACCCAGACTTCCTTTACGTCAGTTTTATGCTTTTGTTTGTCCTTTGCCTTTGTTGTTGCAAGGTTTTCATAACTAGGGTTTGCATTGTCGTTAGGGTTTTTTGCACTTTGACCCACTTGCACATGTTTTGTGGTTGATAGTTCTTCCTCTATCCTGGTGGGACTAATCAATTCGGTCTTTGATGTTGTCACGTCCTCCATCTCCACAAAATTCTTTGGTTCTTTCATTCTTTCCTTCTTCCTGCTTGATTGTCGGGTTACTACTACAAATATGCTGGCAGTACCAATCTTTGGGGGTGCCATCTAATCAGTCTTGCACACAATCGACTGACTTCTCCTCTTTCTCAATCACCCTTTGCTCGCACTCTCAAGTGCTTAATTTCTCAAAAATCGCTAATTGTCGAACTTGCCCATGCTTTTCCCTTTTTATAAACCTGATCATTGATGTTTTGTCTTGTTTTTCACTTTTTTTCGGTTATTTGCGCAGTGTTTAATTTTCTTGCGTGAAGTCTTCCAAATTATGTCACACCAATGGTTGTTTGTTGCGCACTTTCATTCCTAAATTATCTATCTCTCCCTTATTCCTCCTAATTACTTATTTTTTGTTGTTTCTTTATTTTTCTATTTTTATCTTCCTTTTTCTTCTTTTCACTCCTACTATTTACAATATGTACAAGTCTACTTGTTGTGTTGCAACTATTGAGAGTTAGTAGGTCATATGTCCCTATACAGTTTCAGTCGACTACCATTCACCATTCCTTGCACTTCCTTTCCTGTTAAGTCTTGCAGTTGTACAACACCTCCGTCTGTGACATACTTTATCTGATATGGCCCTAGCCAATGCATTATGAGCTTCCCTAGGTGATGCAAATATTTACTGTCATAGAGGAGAACCAAATCTCCTTAATTAAACTTATTCTTCTTGATATTTCTGTCATTCCATGCTTTATCCTTTGACTTTTGTACCTCTTGATGGAAACCTTCTATGATTTTGTCTTCTTCTAATTCCATCAATTGAGCCAATCTTTCTCGCGCTATGCCATTTTATGTCATATCTATAATTGTTGCAATGTGCAGACTTGGTATCAAATAATCTAAGGGAACTACTGCCTCATGTCCATACACCAATCTAAAGGGTGTTTGTCCTATTAATTTCTTGTAGGTAGTTCTATAAGCCCAAAGTATTGTTGGTACCTTCAAATCCCAATCATCTCTGTTTACATTGCAAATCTTTGTCAAGGCATTCTCCAAAATTGTGTTGAAGGCTTCCACTGTTCCATTTGCTCGAGGGTGGTAAGGAGTACTCTTCTGGTGGTATATCTTAAACTCTTCAAGCATAGCCTCAATTGTATTTTTGATGAAGTGAGTCTTTTGATCACTCATCAATATTCTTGGACATCCAAATCTTGTCACTACATTCTCAAATAAAAGGCGTTATGTATTCTCTGCGTTGCAATCCTTTACTAGTGTTGCCTTTGCCCATTTGGTTAAGTATTATGTTGTTGTAATAGTGTATTTGGCTCATGATATTCTTGTTGGTGGATTAATTGGACTTACAAAATCTATTTCCCATTTATCAAACACTTGTAAAGTAACATGTGGTCTCAGTGGCATCTCATCCCTCTTGGATGGCTTCCCAACTCTTTAAAAAACATCACACTTCTGACAGTATTCTTTTGAATCCTTATAAATTGTTGGCCACCATAATCATGCGTGCAATACCTTATGCGGTAGCTTTTCCTGTGTAATTCCCTCCTGCTATCCCTTCATGCGCTTCTGTCAAAATAATGGGTCTTTCATGCTCCATCACACATCTCCTCAGGATGTTATCTGCTCCAAGTTTGTATAAGTGACTTGTAATCAACTGGTAATATGCAGCTCTGACCACCAAATTTTTCTTCTATGAAGTAGTAAATTCCCTTGGTGCAAAGCCTTTACTCAAAAACTCAATTATGTCAGCAAAATATTCATCTACAATTTTTACTAAAAACAATTATGCATATGAAAAGTTGTCTTCCAAGTTACTGGGTTCTTCTCCATTTGTTATCTTGGATAGGTGATCTGGTCCTGCGTTCAATCTTCCAGGCTTCACCACAACTTCATATCCAATTTCTTGAAATAAGAGTATCCATCTGCATATCCTTCCCCCCAACATTGGCTTATTAACTAAGTATCTCAGAGTTGAATGATCTGTAAACATCTTAAAGTGTTGTCCCAACAAGTAATGTTATTATTTATGCAAAGCATACACCATTCCTAATCCTTCTCTTTTTGTAGTGTCGTAGTTTTTCTTTGAATATGACAACTTTCTGCTTGCAAATGAAATAGGGTGATCTATATCACCTTCTCTTGGATGGGTTAATACTACTCATAATGCAATTGCAGATGATTCTACATGCACATGAAATTCTTTAGCCCAATCTGGAAATACTAAAATCGGCGCAGTAACCATCTTCTCGTTCAAAATATCCAGACTCTTATGGCATTCATCATTCCACTAATACTTAGTATCCTTCTTCAACAACTTCTCCATTGGCGCAGTGATCTGTGCATATCCCCTTATGAATTTTCTGTAATACCCTATATGGCCCAATGTACTCTTCAACTGGCGCACTGACTTTGGTGGTGGTAAGTTAACTATGACAACAATTTTAGCAAGATCAACTAGTAGACCCTGTTTACACACCACATTTCCTAAGAAAATTTGAAAAGGTGCGTTGAAAATACATTTCTTAATGTTTAATGATATCTGACAATGTTTGCATCTTTCCAACATCAACATTAATACTTCAACGTGATATTTCAACAAACTGAACATTGTCCAATCATCAAATTAAACCTCCAAAAAATTATGAATAAAGTCCTTGAAAGATGCTACTACTACTCTTGAGAAAATGGTTGGTGCATTCTTCAATCCAAATGGCATAACTATACACTGAAATGAGCCCCACTATGTAGCAAATGTTGTCTTTTGTCTATCTTATGGTGCTATCCTAATATGATGATAACTTGGAAATCCATCTGTAAACAAATAAGCTTCTTGACCCCCCATATTCTCCAAAACTTCGTCTGTGAAAGGATCATGTAGGCAAGCATCATTCGATTTTCTCAAATCTACAAAAATCCTTATCCTTCTTTGCTTATTTTCTTGCACCACCATGGCACTAATCCATTATGACTCTTCTACATGTTCTATAACACCATCTTCTAGCATTTTGTCAATTTTTTGTCTTCACCTTCTCTTTGTATATTGGATTCAATTTGTACGGCCTTTGTCTGATAGGTCTTGCTTCTGGATTTAATGGGATATTCATCTCTCCTATATCTCATGCTAACCCTTTCATCTCTGAGAATGTTGTTGGCAATAAATCATTGTACTCACGCAATAATTCTATGATCCTCTTTATTGTCTGATTGTCCCAATAATCTCCAATACTATCCATCTTTGGGTTTTCTGCAGTGCCAATATTTATCTTCTTGATATTTAATGGTGCAACATAATATTCTGAGTCCAACTTGGGGCCTTCTACTTTCCTTTCACCTTCCATTTCTGGGCTCTGTATATTGCACGGATTTTCTTCTTCTGGTTCTTTTGCCTCTGTTACGTGATAATAGTGTAGCAATTGTTTGACTGTCTGACTAGCCTGCCTCTGAGATGCTGGAATTATTTCAAACTCTGGTTGTTTAAATATCATGTCTCTTACCACTTTCAACATTGTATCCATTTATGGACTATCATTCTCAAAGGAAAATGCAACTACAAAGTTTTGTTGTATTTATTCCCAGTTGGGAGTTTATCTGTGTTGTTCATGTTCTATGTACCAGTTCTTCGGAATGCCTTCTAGTGTGTGAATAAAATGGTGTGGCCATTCTTCTAGTGGTACTAATCTCCATTGAACTATGCACTTCTATACATGCTCTTGGGTTTGTCCAAATCCTTCATATTTCTCCTCATATTTATGCTCTTGTTCTGCGCCAAATATTATGCACAATAACCTTTTTCACTAAAACCAATTGTTGATCTTTGCCTTATGTGTACCCAACCATCTTGCAGGTGTAGATTTTAAAGCAATATCTAACGCTGGTAATCTTTGATTTTCCATAACTTCTACCCCATATTTCATCAAAAATTCTTCTAAATCATTTAATCCATAAAAAGTAGGAGGTTCTCTTACCTTTGTACCAACCCATCTTAGTGCGCCTGTCATTCTGGCACATCTCCTGGTAGATAATTCATGTAATCGTTGTTTTTGGTTTTCCAGTCCTGTGTCAAAGTCTAAATCACAAGAACTAATACTCCTCTGACTGAGCATACCATCTGCAGTTGGGTTGATATAATCTTCTTCGTGCACGGTAGTTCTGTATAGTTGGTTCACATCTTCTGTAAGAATATTATCCGTTGTAGGTTCCACATACCTGCCTCCTTCTAACGGATCTAATGGCACAATAACTATGTATTCTCCAGACTCAAATATCATCTTCCTTGTCTTCAAATTGATAATAGCTCGGTTATCAAAGGCCCAATCCAGACCCAACAGTGTTGGATATGGTGAAGTATTGTCCTCTATATCAATGACTTCAAAGTCAGCCATGGTACGCACACCATATAGATCTACTGGAATGCCCTTCAACCTTCTTATTGGCACCAATCTATGTTGATTTTCCAACTTCAACTGAATAGGTGAATACCCTAATTGTGGTTCTCCCATAGCTTCTCAGGTTTTCTTTTGCAGAACATTGACTTCAAAGCCTAAGTCTAATATAATATCCCCCATATTGAAATCTCCTATGTTAGCATTCAATTTGAATTCCCTACTGGTTCTTCTCTTGTTTCAGACCTAATTTACTCTTTTTACTCCCTCTTCCCCATGATTACACTTTTCTAATAAAAAATTTAGTACTTGTAAGGAATTTTTATCACTCAACAATTTCACACAAGCCCCCCAAAAGTGTCTTAAGTTACTTACTTGTTGTGAAGACTGCTCTTGATTGGTTTGATCAAATAATGAAGGAATGCCATAGACTGGTATTTAATCTACTGGTTTCGTTCCTGAAGTGGACGCAATATTTTACTTCAAGATATCTTATCTAGATTCTTTGAATATTTCTTTCTCTTTGCGCGCATCAAAATTATGCTATGACGTTGTATTCTTCCTAACCCACTGGTACCAATCTTGATCCTTCTTGGTTGCATCTTCTCCTGTCTTGGCTCCTCCTCTAGTCACTATGTTAATCTTATTCCCATCTTCTTCTCTGTTTTCCACCCCGATCCATTGCACATTCTGATTAGTCTGGTTCTACTTGTCCTGTATTTTTATCAACAGTGTTGAACAATCCTTTGTTTCATGGTTTGTTGCACAATGATACATACATGTCGCATGTGGTTGAGGAAAGTCTCTTGCATAGTGCCCTGGTTTCTGACAGTTCTGTGTGGTGTGTTATACTGAGGTTCTTGATTATACTTTGGTTGTTATTATATTGTTGTGGTGCTACACACTGTTGTGCAGGATTATACTATTATTGCCCTTGAAACTATTGCACATTATCCTATGGTTCTGCTACAAACTACTATGTGGGATTGTATTGTGGTTGTTGCGCAGTGTTATACTGTGGCTTCTACACAGATTGTCCTTTTACATGTTCAACCTGCACCATGTATGTATCTACAATCCTTTCTTTTCATCTCCAAGATTCTGCAGTCCTTGTCTTCGTGTGCAATTGACTTACAAAAGTTACAATATGTACTCTTCGGAATTGTCTGGTACTTCTGCATCAAGGGGAAATGATAGGGATCATGCCCATGTTTTTTTCAAATCTCACACCATGGTCCTCCTAAAGCTAAATTATTTGGCATACCCACTCCAATATACTGCAAAAATAATGGACACTCATTCTTGTGATGACCTTCTGTCCTACACATTGTACACCATACATATTCTCTTTTCTCCTTTCCTTTGTTCTGATTTAACTGGAATGTTAAGTTCTTCAGATCTTGCTTCATCTCTTCCACAAGTGGATCTTTATGCTTGTATTGGTTTTCCTCTAACTGTAAGGTTGCCTACAAAGCCTCACCTTGACTGTGGAATTTTTTTTATCTCAAAGGATACTTCAAGTGTGGCAACAAATTATTAATAAACAAATGCCTATGATGTGTATCAGTAATAGTATACTTTAAATTACCTTTTAACCTCTTGAACTTCTTGTCCACTTCTCAGATTAACTCTCCTGGTTTCTGCTTAATCTCTATCATTTCATTCATAAACTGGTCTTTTGAACTTGGCTTCTGAAATTCATTTATTAATTTCCTCTTCACATTTGCTACAATTGTAGGTGTTCTCATTGGGTTATTTGTTGAGTGAACCATGTACCAATCTAATGTGCGATCTTGAAAAGTGATTTCTTTGTCAGTAGTTTTCTCACCTTTGTCGACAGTTTTCTAATGCACCAATCCTCAACTTCGTCGGCGGTTTTCTTTATTGGTTGCTATTCAGAGGGTCTCTTTCGTGCACTACTTGCATCTGGTGCATGTGAGAGATGCACAGGGTCGTTGGTTCGTGAACATCCTATTCGTCCGAGATCCTCCTAATCATCAAGCTATTTCTTTGTACCTCTTGTTGAATGATGAGAGATGCCCTAATGCTCTCCTTTTAGCGGGTCTCCTTCCATTGACTTCAACTCATTTATTTTGGAAATGAGACCTAGAGTCCTATGAGTACCTAGAGGCTTGCAGTCATCAGTGGCAGGTTCTCGCACCATCGACCGTTGGGAATACATCAATGTCTCTTCATCGATGGATTCTTCAAGTGTTTAACCTCAACACCCTTATTCACACTTGTAGAATGTACTCGGTGCCTTGATACCTACTTTCATTATCAGTGGGTTATCTCGTGTTTGTTAACGGTATGCCTTAATGACCAGTAATCAAATGAAGTCTCATTATGTTTGACCTCAACTCCTCTATTCACATGAGATAGACTTGCACCTTTGGCAGATAGTGAATAATGAAACTTTTTTTGCGGAATAACCTTAATGTTTATCCATTTATGTTGTTGTGATTCAACTTTCAGTGGTTATATTGTTTGTGAAGGAACCCGCTCTAATACCAATTGTTGGAATATACACCAATAATGAGAGGGGGGTGAATCAATATTGAATAGATTTTAACCACTTATTCTTGTTACCATTTAATTATTCATCATATAATTAATCATAAGCTATGCATAGAATTAACCATGTCAACATATATCAACACAAAGCCACAATACATAGATTATTTTATGTGGAAACCCAATAGGGGAGAAAACCACAAAAAAAAAATTCTTATATTAAACAAGAATTACATTATTTACAGGTTCCAACCTTTGAGGACCACCAATCCCTATAGTAAGAACCCACTTACAACTCAATCTAACATGAACCCACCTGTTAGCATGTTGAGGAAACCAATCCTCATTGTCAGCACCTCCTCACAGTTTGCAAACACCAATCTTCCAGGCACCAACCTGTCAAGAAGATGAGGACACCAATCCTCTCCCTAGCACCACCCTACAACCCTTATTTTATCTTCTTTTAATTCTTTATCATGCTCGGACCTCAAAGCTTTAGAGCTTCTCTTCTTATGATCCACACTCCACACACTTCTCACCCACTCATAAAACAAACATGGCATTGTTATTTATACACCTCCTACCTCCACAGATATGGTCACATACAGAAAGAGATCATGCTTAACAGGTTGGCTTTTAGTCCTCTTATTTCCTTCAGATCAGGCTATCAAAACACTTCCATGAAAATTGGTCCCAATCTCCTTCTATTGCATGCCATCTATTTACTCTACAGAGCATACATCTTGACGCTCAATAACCGTTGGATCATGTTAAGATTTAATCTCAACTGTTGATCTATTTCATTGTCCACCAAAACACATAGTATGTCCTCATCATTCAACAACCATCCAATCTATCCTTGATTTGATCTTGACCATCAATCTTCTTAGCATATCGAAACCACATGTAACCACAATGCACAGTCATCATCTGATGTGGACCTTCGTTCACTCACAACCGTCAATCTACTTAACTCTCCTCAAGAACACACCATGCAACCACAATAAAAAGTTGTCATTGAATTGTCTTCTTAATTGAATTTCAGCCATTGATCTCATTCACCGACCATTGGATCTCATATCCCAACCCCTTCACTCAAAATTCGTTGGATTGAGTCTCTGACTAGATATTAACTGTTGATTGCTTCATTCCTTCTAGTGCAAATCTAAGGCCATCGTTCAAGCTTCCATGGCCTCCAAACTACACCCTCAAGTTCCACCACACTCATTTTGCACCCATACTTAGACGATTTCTTATAATTCATCACGCTCTTAGGGACATCTTTGTCCTTCACTTGTCTATACCTACGACCAATCCATCTGACCGATTCTCCATACTTAGTGATTTTTCGAGGTCTCACTGTGCTCCATGAGACATGTCCATTGTTCACTTGTCGACTCCATTAGTCTGTCCGACCGATTCTTGACACTTAGTTATTTTCAAACTCCTACCACGGTTCTCTTACACTTAGTCAATTTTTCAAACTCTTACCATGAGACATTTCCATACTTAGTCATTTTCGAGACATCTTCGTCCAACAGATTCTTGGTACTTAGTTATTTTTCAAGATCTCATCGTGGGTCCGTTTATTCACTTTCATTCTTCACACACTTCCGATGCTCCGCAATGCCTTGATACTTAGTTGATTGTTAAGATTTGTTGTGTTGATGTGACAGATGAGGTGGTTATCGTGTGGACGTCTTCTTCATGTACTAAATGGCATGGCATTAATATGTGTCCTGATACCTGTCACTGTACATGGCATCTATAGAACTGCTTGTTATTGTTGGCAATATGGAAATACAGGTTGGCATTGATGGAATTAGCATTGAAAATAGATTTGTGATGATGATAATAGCATTGATGGCATTGGCATTGACAGTATTGACTCTACCGCATAATCATGACTAGAATAGGGATACTAATGTTGCATACATTTCAGATGTGTTGATAGATAATGGGTTTGTATATTAGAAACAAAGGATTGATGACAGGGAAAGTAGGAGAAGCTACAACATGGGTTACAGTAGGTGGAGGACAAGAAGCTTTACCAAGTAACACAATAAATATATTGAGGCATTTATGTTTGACTTTGAGCCACGGAATCTTTTCCTGCAAAGTTCTTGATGAGCTAGAAAACATGCTTCATATCCAGTACTTTTGCCTAGTTTCTCATCCTACATGGGCTCCCTATACATCTTCTTGGTTCCTTTATCTTAATATACCTAAAACAATAATTGTAGGATACATCAGAAGAGAATGAAAGACTCCTTGAGCTCTATGAAAAAGCATGGCGAGTTAGAGAAGTATAACATGGATTTAAAAAATGAGATTAAAGAGTATAAAGTGGCTATAGATGAGTTGCAATTAGATTTAAATGATGGTGACTCAGAAAGAGATTTTGAAGTAGTCAAGGGAAGAGACACCTTGGGTGGAAAACTGGAAACATTGAAAATGGAACTGTCTTATTTAAAGATGAAGAAGGAAACTCTAAACAAAGAAATGATAGAGAAGGTATATGAAGTTGCAATTCTGCATCAAGAACTAGATCAACATGCCAGGGTGCAGAGCTCTCTTCAGGAAACTCTTCGACAGGTGGATGGTTTTCCTTGGATAGCAGAAATCTAGACTTCAAGAATGATTAAGTTCATTAATCCTTGAGCTTGATCAAAGTTGTGAAAAATCAACTTATTTTGAGAAGCTTTCTGTTGATGCAAATGAAAAGTTGAATGTGGATGATGCAAGCTTTCCCTGTCCAGGAGCTTCATCTGAATACAAGTTCAATCATTCACAATCTGTGTCATCGCTGACTGATAAGGGCATCGGGCACCTTATTCGCAAAAGAACCGGAGGGAGATCATCTGACAGCGGTATCATTGCAACTATATTTAGAGCCACAGGCTTCCTGGGTCAATATGTTGTGCAGCAACTTGCTAAGATGGGTGACAACGTTTGCGGTGACGATTGCAGAGATGAAGAAGGCGATGGGACATGCGAGTGAGAGGAATCAATTATTATACCAGCTACACCACCATCGAGCTCTTTAGCTCATCCTTCACTGCAAAGACAAGTGCGGAATCAACTACCAACCTCCCATCGTTGTCCCCTCGCCAAAATTCAGAGAGTCGTGTGAATGATCTCCAATTCGACAAGAGTTGCAAGCAAAGTCTCAACAACTGTTTGATCAAATGATCGACGGTGGCGATTAACTTACCAATTGGGATTTATCCCACATTGGAAGTGCGGAAAAGTTTATGTGGGCTTATATAGACAGCCCTCACAATGTGTATTCGACGTGTAGTGAAAAGGTATGCCAGGGGCTCTAGGTGCTTGGACTTCACTAGAAGATCATTAGCTTGGAGCCCAAGACGACCTATCAATCCCCTACCTTTTGGAAGAAGTGACTAGGACCATTGATTTAATATTTTTTTTATATAACTATTTGCATGACGGTCATATGGGTGATTGTGGGCTTAGGTGCGTACGTTATTTCGATTGATGATAAGACTACCATTTTTATCAGATTCTTTGGCATAATGCCAAGTCTGGAGGATCACCAAGTTCACTACCAAGTGAATAAACATCTGTATGTTGAGACCACTATTCTTGTCAAAGTTTTTGGCATACTGCCAATTGTGGAGGTTTGCCAAAACTAGTAAAACCCTGCAAAAACACAAAGACAGTAACCTG
>ML827499.1:0-20258 GCA_009831015.1 Picea engelmannii | reverse complement strand
TAAAGAAAGTAGTACAAAATAAGCTCCACAAGATCCATGGAAAATGAAAATACACTACGTGAGTTTTCTATTGCCCAATTTACTTAATGGATTAACTAATCTTCTTTTTTCACAACAATTAAACATTTATCAACCCCAAACCACAATAGCAAGAACTTAAAAAGACACATCTAGTATCAAATCAAGGTTTTATATAGTATATGAAATGATAAACTCAATATTAGATCTTGATGTACCCCAAAACATTCTTAACCCTAAACTGTAACAACAAGAGCTTAAAAAAAAGAGATCAAGTATGCATACTCATTACAATAGATAAAAACAAGAAAAATTTGGATCAAGCATGAAACCTAATTTTCTATCTATAGTGAGCACTTACCAAAGGTAAACTAGTGAAAATACTCTACCTACTTTTGTTTCTCTCCATCTTGCTTGCTAAATTTTATAAAAGGAAATCTTGGGCCTGATAGTTAAGGACATGTGTGTCCTCCTAAGAGGTCACAAATTCAAATCCAAAGGGGGGTGGGGTAGGGTATGTATACCTTGGGTCTCTTGTCCCACAAACAAGCTGGTCTCATACACCAATTATTGAAATAAATTATTTTAATATAAAGAATTAGTCCAACCTAATATGATTCATCATCTGATATATTGTTTGGCTATTTATATCTAAAAATAGTAATAAGGTTTTAAGATAAGGATAAATATAATATATTTAAATAATATAAAATATTAGTCCAACTTAAAAAATTATCCTGGGAAAGAGTTGACTAACCCAGTCTCAAAACATATCCTTCTAAAGGGTTTAGGGACCAAATGATCTAGTCATCTTGTATTTTTTAGTGCTTTGGTGTAATTATCCCATAAAGGAGCATGATCCATTGATTTAATAATGAATAGGAAAATTGGTTGTCTTGACACCCTATCCAAGGGCCTTTTACTATGAGGACCTAAGCCCCATTTCCTATTTGCCAAATCAACCATTTTCTTATGAGAGGGAAATAATTTATGATAACTTTCCAAATTATGGAGCCCTTTTGAACCCTTTTATCTCGTTTCCTTATCCACTCTACTATGGAATATTGGGGGAAGTATTTTTCCTTTATGTCATGGGCCCAAAGTCTCATACCTTGGATCATCCTCCACACATTTTTAGTTACTAGAATATGAAGATGATTTTCAGCCCCCATCCTCAGTGCTTTGGGGGTTTCCTATTTTCTCCATGAGGTGAGAACCATAGTTTTAACATTTTAACTATATTTTACATTAAAAAATATTCATGGATTATTTCTTTTTTAACATAACCCTTGTTAATGGTGAAAATTTGTCCCTTTTGCTTGAAAATAGGTCAATATGGTTCCAAATTTCTCTTTTCCCCTTGAAAATAGGTGAATATGATTCATCATATGATATATTGTTTGGCTATTTATATCTAAAAATAGTAATAATATTTTGAGATAAGGCTAAATATAATATATTTAAATAATATAAAATATTGACCAACCTTAAAAAATTATCCTCAAATTTAGCCTTTTGGCTATAATTCACCCCTAAAAATACCTTACCACCAAGGTGAAAGATCTAGTTATTATTGGTAAAGAGTTGACTAACCCAATCTTAGAACATATCCTACGGAAGGGTTTAGGGATGAAAGGAGCTAGTAATCTTGTTCTATACGAGAGACAAAGGTATTGTGTATTGCTTTGGTGTAATTATCCCATAAATGAGCATGATCCCCCTCTATTCCAAGTCCCCCCTAAGTCAACCACTAGATCTGTCCATTCACATAATCTTCTCATAATTTGATTTAAGAAAAATAATATGTCTATCTTTGATTTCGTTGAGATGATCACAAAGCAAGTGGGTGTCTTGACACCCTATCCAAGGGTCTTTTCCTATGAGGACCTAAGCCCCATTTCCTATTTGAAAAATCAATCATTTTCCTACGAGAGGGAAATAATTTATGATAGATTTGCAAATTATGGAGACCTTTTGAATCCTTTTATCTAGTTTCTTTATCCAGTCTACTATAATTTATTTAAATAACATAAAATATTCGCCAACCTTTAAAAAATTATCCTAAAATTTAGCCTTTTGGCTATAATTCACCCCTAAAAAATACTCCACCACCAAAGTGAAAGATTCAGTCTGTATTCCTAGGAAAGAGCTTACTAACCTAGTCTCAAAACATATCCTCCCGAAGGGTTTAGGGATCGGACGAGCTATTCATCTTGTTCTATATGAGAGACAAAGGTATTTTGTAGTGCTTTGGTGTAATTATCTCATAAAGGAGCATGATCCCCCTCTATTCCAAGTTTTCCCCAAGTCAACAACCAGAGTCGTCCATTCACATAATCTATTCTCATAATTTGATTTAAGAAAAAGAATCCCTATATGTTTAGCTTACGATGAGATGGATGGGAAGAAAGTGGTTGTCTTACACCTTATCAAAGAGTATTTTCCTATGAGGACCTAAGCCCCATTTCATATTTTCCAAATCAACCATTTTCCTACAAGAGGGAAATAATTTATGATAGCTTTCCAAATTATGGAGCCCTTTTGAACCCTTTTATGTTTCCTTATCCACTCTACTATGGAGTTTTGGGGGAAGTATTTTTCCTTGATGACTTGGGCCCAAAGTCTTGTACCTTGGATCATCCTCCACTTTTAGTTGTCAGATCTTTGGAGAATAGGAAGATGTTTTTCAACCCCCATCCCCCAGTGCTTTGGGGGTTTCGTATTTTATTCATGAGGTGAGAACCATATGTTTTTTTATCTTCACAACTTGCTCAAAGGAAGTTATAAGAGAGCTCACATATATAACTATCTTCACAACATAAAAGAACTCCTAAATTTTAACATTTTAACTATATTTTACCTTAAAAAATAATCATTGTCAAAAATTAAAGAAATTATTTTAATACAAATAATTCATTCAACCTAAAAAAAAACTCTTAAAATTTAGCATTTTAAATATTCTTGGCTAAAAATTAAAGAAATTATTTTAATATAAAGAATTCGTCCAATCTAAAAAATCTCCTAAAATTTTGCATTTAACTATATTTTACCTTAAAAAATATTCATGGACTATTTTTTTTAAACATAACCCATGGTAATGGCTAACATTTGTCACCTTTTCTTGATAACAGGGGAGGATTCCAAATTTCTCTTTTCCCCTTGAAAATATGTGAATATGATTCATCATATTTATATCTAAAAATAGTAATAAGGTTTTGAGATAAGGTGAAATATAACGTATTTAAATAATATAAAATATTCACCAACCTTGAAATTTTTTCTTAAAATTTAGCCATTTGGCTATAATTCACCCCTTAAAAATATTGTGCCACCAAGGTGAAAGATGTGGTTCATATTCCTTGGAAAGAGCTTTGTATTCCTGAGAAAGAGCTCACTAAACCAATCTAACAACATATCCCCCTGAAGGGTTTAGGGACCAAAGGAGATAATCATCTTGTTCTATGGGAGAGACAAAGGTATTTTGTAGTGCTTTGGTGTAATTATCCCATAAAGGAGCATGATCCCCCTCTATTCCAAGTTCCCCTAAGTCAACCACCAGATCCGTCCATTCACATAATCTCTTCTCATAATTTGAGTTAAGAAATAATCCCTCTATGTTTAGCTTCCGATGAGAAGAATAGGAAACAAGTGGTTGTCTTGACACCCTATTCATGGGTCTTTTCCTATGAGGACCTTAGCCCCATTTCATATTTTCCAAATCAACCATTTTCTCGTGAGAGGGAAATAATTTATGATAACTTTCCAAATAATGGATCCCTTTTGAACCCTTTTATCTCGTTTCCTTATCCACTCTACTATGGAGTCTTGGGGGAAGTATTTTGCCTTGATGACCTAGGGCCAAAGTCTCGTACCTTAGATCATCCTCCACACATTTTTAGTTGCCAGATATTTGGAGAATAGGAAGATTTTTTTTGCCCCCATCCCCCTTGCTTTGGGGGTTTCGTATTTTCTCCATGAGGTGAGAACCATAGGTTTTTTTTATCTACACAACCTGCCCAAAGGAAGTGATAAGAGAGATGGATATTCACCCCTAAAATAACTCCTAAAATTTAGCATTTTAACTATATTTTACCTTAAAAAATATTCATTGCCAAAAATTAAAGAAAATGTTTTGATATAAGAATTCATCTAACCTAAAAAAACTCCTAAAATTTAGCATTTTAACTATATTTTACCTTGAGTCCCCGAGATGTAGGACAGTCGGTGACAGAGTGTGTTGTTAAGGCGCTCTGTGATGTTAAAGTCACTGGGTCGAAACCTGCGTGGACAAAAAATCCATCCATGTTAAGGGTTGATGTGGCTCAGGCCAGGTGCGATCCCCGTGTGATTTTGACGGCTTAGATGTCCCCGAGTCACGGTTTCTTAGCCACGGGTTAGTCCCACATGTCACAGACAAACTAACAAACAAAAAAAACTATAATTTACCTTGAAAAAGTATTCATTGCTAAAAATTAAAGAAATTATTTTCATATAAAGAATTTGTCCAACCTAAAAAACTCCTAAAATTTAGCATTTTAAGTATATTTTACCTTAAAAAATATCCATGGATTATTTTTTTTAAACATAATCTGTGGTAATGGCCAAAATTTGTCACCTTAGCTTGAAAATAGGTGAATATGATTCCAAATTTCTCTTTTCCCCTTGAAAATAAGTGAATATGATTCATCATCCAACATATTGTTTGACTATTTATATCTAAAACTAGTAATAATGTTTTGAGATAAGGCGAAATATAATATATTTAAATAATATAAAATATTCACCAACCTTAAAAAAATTATCCTAAAATTTAGCCTTTTGGCTATATTCAACCCTAAAAAATACCCTACCACCAAGGTGAAAAATCTTGTTTGTATTCCTGGGAAAGAGCTCACTAACCCAACCTCAGAACATATCCTCCCGAAGGGTTTAGGGACCAAAGGAGCTAGTCATCTTGTTCTAGAGGAGAGACAAAGGTCCTTTGTAATGCTTTGGTGTAATTATCCCATAAAGGAGCATGATCCCCCTCTATTCCAAGTTCCCCCTAAGTCACCCACCAAATCCATCCATTCACATAACCTCTTCTCATAATTTGATTTAAGAAAAATAATCCCTCTATGTTTAGCTTCCGATGAGATGAATAGGAAGCAAGTGGTTGTCTTGACACCCTATCTAAGGGTCTTTGCTTATAAGGACCTGAGCCCCATTTCCTATTTGCCAAATCAACCATTTTCCTATGAGAGGGAAATAATTTATGATAGCTTTCCAAATTATGGAGCCCTTTTGAACCCTTTTATATGGTTTCCTTATCCACTCTACTATGGAGTCTTGGGGGAATTAATTTTCCTTGATGTCCTGGGGCCCAAAGTCCTGTACCTTGGATCATCCTCCACACATTTTTAGTTGCCAGATCTTTGGAGAACAAAAGATGTTTTTCAGCCCCCATCCCCCCAATGATTTAGGGGTTTCTTGTTTTCTCCATGAGGTGAGAACCGTAGGTTTTTTTATCTTCACAACCTGCACAAAGGAAGTGATAAGAGAGCTGGTGTATTTTGCCTAAAATTCCTTTTGGTATCCATGCAAGAGAGGTCCAATATACTGGGATGGATTCAAGGACAACCTTTACTAGCACCAAATGGCCAACTCAAGATAACCATTTGTTGCACCAGGTGTGCACTTTCCTCTCTAGCTTTGCAAGGAGCCAAAGCCAAACACTTTTGTGGTATTCATTTGCATTGATTGTAAAACCCAAGTACTTGAAGCCTATATGTATACTTTCAACCTACATACAGAGAATTTGAGAAATGGAATTGTTTTCCTCCTCGGAGAGACTCCAAGAGTACATAGAGGATTTGGCTTTGCTAATCATTATTCTCATGGCTTTACAAAAAATGCCAAGGAAATCTTCCAAATGCTCAACATATCTGATGCTTCATTCATAAAAAAATCAGAATATCATCTACAAACAATAAATGGGAAATGAAGCATAAGGAGCTAGATGCAATACCTTCCAATTGGTCTCCAATTAGTGCATCCTTAATCAGTCTACTAAGGCCTTCCACTACAAGTATTCTTAAGAGCCCAACTACTGGAACAAATATATACATATATTTTTTGGGTGTTTGCCTTGGTTGTTTCCTTGCTTCACTAACAATACCATGTTATTATATAATGGCCAACACCATATTTTATGTTTTAATAACTCTTGAAAACAATGATAAAGTAACAACAATAAATGATATGCACGTATTGCATGTGCATTTAAACCATTATGTCGCCTGCCTCAAAGTTGTTCAAATAATTTTGTTGAAGTATAATATCTTAAGGGAGGAAAACCTTTGCATGTTTGGAGGTGTATTGATCATAGCATGCATCATTTCGGTTACTTAACAATTTACATTAACGTGTGAATTGTCCATTATGTGATTGTATAATAAAGAGATTGTGACTAAGGCAAGCATATTAATTTTTATTATTTTACTTTAGATATTGTGACTGTTAAATAAAAATACAAAGAAGAGGCACATGGATTTTAGAGTGGTTATTATTGAAGTATTATTTATTGTTTGGAGAATAATTTCTAAGTATAAGGACAAGTGAGGAGATTCTTGAGGTTCCAACAAATTAGGTGGTGGTGTTTTTCCTATGAAATCTTAAATAGCTTATTACTAATGGCAGAAAGACATGAATGTTGTCATATTGATGCCCTAAGAAAGCTATGATATCTCTTGCTCATGTCCTATCATGTTGTATTGTTGTTAAATGTGAGCACATTAACATTCTTAAAACCAAAAAATATGCAAGAATCTTTGTGCCAATGCTTAGTTTGGATGAAAATTGGAAGGTAGAATAGTCAATGCATAAATAAACAATGACTCATGGTAATTGGTGTTCAAACTCTCCAAACAACTATTTGTTGAAAGTCAGGGTATCTGAAGTGCTGAGTAGTCAATATGCTTCTAGAGACAAAAATGATTAAATCCAAATCCAACACAATGCACAACAACAATGTATGCTTTAGCATATGAAATCTTATCTAAAAAATACTTTAAATTGTAATTGCTTGAAGACTCCCATTTATGTAGGTTAGAAAAAATAACAAGTCCAAAATATATAGAAAATGGGTGCTTACAATGAAGGAAGAGGTAATTCAATAATATTGAAATTTGGGCAACAATTCTTTGGTAAAAAAACATGTATTCTTTCCATTATTAATGACTATTGTATTTCTCTACTATTTTGTGTTTTACATGTGATTGCATCCTTAGCATATGAGGGAGGTTTGACCTTAGAAACTTCATCCAAGTAACATAACAATAACTTTACTAAGAACAAACTAAGTAGTTGTTCTATTAACAATACATTTTGGAAGAAGATACATAAAACTAAGTTTAAAAGGCACAAGATACATGCCACTAAGTGAGTGTAGATACAACTATGAGAAAAGCGAAGATATATAAAACTAAGTGAGTGTAGATACAATTCCATTAATGCATCTCAAAAAACTTATTCACTGCAAGTATGATTCTTATCGGCAACTAGGTGAGAAACACAATTTTTTGAATGGAGTTGTAGCAGAGGAAATGGTGTTCAGGACTAGGTTTAGAGGTGGTCAGATCCTTACCTGGTGAAATACACTATCCTTATATAATCCAATCTAAACTTGATGGAGTTTTTTTACGGGTTTAGAGCCTTTTCTAGTTTTTTCTACATCCTCGGACTTCCTCACCTTCTCGACAAACATGTGAATCTCCCCTTTACTGAGGTTCCATGATTTGACTTTCGTTTTCTGTTGTTATTTATTAGGTTATATGCTTATTAACTCCCTCCAGTCGGCCATTAAGTCAGGGTACTCGGGCCCAACTACATTTCATTTAAGTTTTTCCACTTACTATACTTGGAAAATGGACCGTCATGAGGTGTATGGTCTTACGATTCAAGTGGATTCTAGGTGGTGTTTTGAATGACGACTTCACATCAATATGATCTAGAAGGCAACGTCAGAGCACTTATGGGTGCTGCTAATGAGGCCATTTGGCAAAGGAAGGTCTTTTCACCTTTGTGGATTACTTGGGAAGGGATACAAACACTATTTCGCCATCTTTTCAACTTAATGCTTCTCCTACAACTCCACTTAGTAGGAACCTCGACTTTCAGCCTTCTTCCAGTGTCACTTGCCCTGTTTTGTCTGAATCTGTGCAACCAGTGGAGGTGACAAAGCGACTCATTAGGCATGTTCATTGTTGTGGACTATCAGTCACTATTGGCTATGTCCAGAAAGATTGGTAGAATACTAGTGGATATTGACATCCACTGTGGGTTACCGGAGGTTCTTGAGATTGAGTGGCGGGGTCGACAGATACTCCTGAGGTTATATTGCTTGGGCATACCTTTTTGTTGTAGCCTTTATCATTGCACGGGTCACCTTCGTCGGGATTGTAAGGGTTTTGTGGAAGAAGAGGTCTCGGAAGACACACAAAATCTTTGGGATATTCTGGATTGCACACCAGAAGTCGATACTTTCGGGACCGAGACTCTACTTTATTTGTCGGAGCTGGGCAGTCAGTCGGAGCCATTAGATTCACTCACTAGTAAGTTAAAATTGCATTTTCCTGCCCTTTTTTCTACTTTAACTTTGTGGGAAAGAGATGCTTTGGACACATCTAGATGGCTTAAACACTCTACTTCCAAAGACCTTTTTCCCTATGAGGTAGACAAGGTATCTTCAGCTTCTGTCATAAAGGAGTCTATTCGACGAATGCCTGGTGTTTCGATGCAGTTTGGGACTGTGGAGGTTGATCCTGTTATTTTAGAAAAGCATCCATCTCACCATTCTATTATTGTTCCTCCGTCAAGGTCTCACATTAGTTGTGTTGACCTAGATCTGTCGGTTATTTCCTCTACCCCTTCTATACCTCAGTCGGATGGGACTGAGATTGTTCCTGGCTATAGGGAATCTGAGGATCATGATTCCTCTCTTTCTTTTATGTTGGATACCCTATTACCCTATATACGAGACAATAATTCTACTATACCATTACCAGTTTATTTGGGAAACACTGTTTATGATGACACCACCTATCTGGGGAAGGCTAGTACTTCTTGCACTCGCCCTGAAGGGACATGGAAGGAACACACATGGTCTAGAGGCTTGGGTATCGAACATTCTCCCATTAAGACACAGAGCTCTCGGAAAAAGTTAGCGAGCTTGACCAATCAACCTTGTGACACTCATCCCTCTTCCACTGACTGTGGGGCACTTAGAGCAATGAAAGACCTAGCAAGGGAAAAGTAATGATTTTAATTTCTTTAAATATCAGAGGGGTCAAGGGCACCCTTAAAGTTGCCTCGGTTCGTCTTCTTTTGGATAGAACCCATCCGAAGATTATATTTTTACATGAGACCTTAGTTCATGAACAAAAAGTCAGGGATTTCATGAATGAATTTCGACCTTCTTGGATTTCTTGTGTTGTGAACTCGCTTGGTACTTCTAGTGGTTTATTAGTCACCTGGGATCCTAACATTTTTTATTTGATACCACATCTCACCTGTGGTGGTATTCTGTTGACAGGCAGAGTTATTGCTAGCCATAGGGAGCTCACTCTACTTAATGTTTATGGCCTGTGCTCGGAATGAAAGTCTTTTTGGAATTTAGTGGTTGATAGTGGTCTCTTATCTTTTAAAAATTTGATCATAGCAGACGATCTAAATATTACTATCTCTCCTAATGAGTTCTGGGGAGGCAATACATTAGTTGGTTCTATGGCAGGGTACTTCAAAGTTTTATTCCAGTCAAAGAATTTAGTAGATATTCAACCAAATAAGTTAGTACCTACCTGGAGAAGTGGTCAAACTGGTACACAAGCTATTGCCAAGAGACTGGAAAGATGTTATATTTCAGAATATTTATGATCCAGGTGGATATCGGTGGCCACCCACCTTTCCCAACTTGCTCAAAACAGTTTTCTAGCAATTTGGGCAATTTCAGTAATTTATTATTTTTAGCAGTTTTTAACTTCCGGGGCCATTTTGAGGGCCTAAATGAAGGTTTTTCAGGATCGATATTCTCAAAGATATCCTAAGGCTCTAATTGAGCCCCCAAAATGAATCTCCTCGAAGATACATTTCCAACGGGCTATCGTGTGCCTAAAACGGAGATCGTATGCAAAAGTTACAACCCCCAGAAGTTGATGTACTGACTTACCCAAACGAGGCCTGCATGACTTTTGGCGCTTCATCTCCTAGGGTTAGGTTTTTGGATGTCTAGGGTTTTTGAAATTCTTGTTTATTGTAAAAGGGCCTTCATAGCCCCATTGTAATTATCTTCTTGCGAATGAGCGCAGTCGTCACATCTCTTCTCAGAGATAACCCACCACCATTCCAACAAGCTTGTTTTCCACTACATTTTACAGTTTCAGCTTATTTCCTTATTGAATAGAAAACCAATTTTACTGTATCTTTGTTATTCTATTTTAAGCATATTTTAATAATCTGTATTCATTTCGTTCTGCTCATAAAATCTGGATTAGTGGTATCAGAGCGGTCTACTCCTTGTCGTCTTAATGCATGTCCCCAATGAGGTTAGGAGACAAAGAATTGGGTCTCGAGCTTGTTTCGCTTGAGGATTAAATATCTCGTACACCCAAGCGACCTCTCATGGTAGGAGAAAATAAAGATGAAGGGACAAGAGATCCTTCCAAAATGTTTCTTGAGGAAGCCCTCACGCAACAGAGGAACGAGATGATGGATAGTTTCGTGCAAATCCTTCGGCGGCAACCAACAGGCGACACATCTTCCTCTAGCGGAGGTGCCACCCCCTTCAAGGTACAAATCAACTTCGATATTCCTATATTTGAAGGTCATATAGATGCAGATGTTGTAGACAAGTGGTTGAATCTACTAGAAGGGTATTTTTCTGTCCATAACTTTTCGAATAGAGAAAACATTACTTTTGCACTCCTCAAAGTCGTTCCCCGTGTCAAAGATTGGTGGGAAAAATTTTGTGAGCAAAAGGAAACAGAGGAACCCTCATTATTTACAGTCGCGACCACCTAGGAATCCTTCAGGGATTCTATTAAGGAACAATACTACCCTGTCGGAAGTTATGACGACTTGTATACCAAATGGACCACACTATGACAAGAAAGAGACCAAGCAGTGCCAGAGTTCACAAATATCTTCCATACCTTGCGCACCAAGTTGGGTATCAAAGATTTAGAGCGACATATTCTGCTCAAGTATCGCGGTGCTCTACATAGATACATCTAGACTGAAATGGAATTTCTGGACATTTCATCCTTGGGCACGACCTATCGATATGTCGTCAAAATCGAGCAGAAGCTCAAACAAAAGACGAGACAATTTGGGCCTAGGAACCCCTCACAACAAAAGCTAGGAAGAGGCAGTCCTAACCCATAGAACAAAGGACATAGAAAATATGGACAATATCAGGACAACCAGTCCAAGCCGCAAGCAAAGAAGGACACCAGAAAGACAAAGAAATATACCGGCAAGTGGTGTGACTTCCACAAGAGCCCTTGGCATAACATTGGTGACTGTTGCTCAAAGCAGTTGTTGGTGGCCGAATTGAAAGCCTTTGAATCAAATGCAAGTTCTGACTCTGAGTCAAAACCAGAAAGGGGAAGATGGATCATTGATGCGAAACCCAGTGCCATCGTTGCTACCACCAAGCTCCAGCCTGGTGAGCCAGACAAGCCAGAAGAAGGCGAGCACCTCTTCCATTCACAGATGTGAGTAAAAGGCACCCCGTTGCACTTCATCATTGATAGCGGTATCCAGAAGAACCTCATCTCAATAGAGGTCATCAAGCGGTTGTCCCTGCCGACAATGCCGCACCCACAACCCTACACCATTGGATGGCTCCGCCAAGGAAGCGATCTTCGCGTCAACCAACAGTGTCGACTGTCGTACGGTATCAAGCCCTTCAAAGACGAGGTATTGTGTGATGTTGCTCCTCTCAAAGTTTGTAATGTTCTTTTGGGCCAACCTTATTTATGGAAACGTCATGTTGTATATGAGTCTAGGCCTTGTAGTGTTATTATTACTTTGAACAGGAAATTGTACAAGATACTCGAGGCAGTACCTCCTAGTGCTATTTCCTTGATCTCTGCCAAGCGATGCAAGAAGGTCATCTCTCATACTGGAAAATTTGTCTTCTTCGTGATTCACTCTCAGAGTGAGCAAAAGATCGCAGCCACATCCAGGGCCTCCGCGAGCGATCTCTCCACACAACATAATCAAGTGGATAAAGTCTTGGAAGAATACTCAGATACATTCTCCTCTCTTACCCAGGTACCTCTGCACTGCCAGGTCAATCATCCCATCGATCTGACCCCAGGTGCATCGCTACCCAATGGGTCAGTTTACTGCTGCTCTCTGTTAGAAAACGAGGAGATCAAGAGGCAGATCCAAGAACTGATCCACAAGGGGCACATACGTCCCAGATCATCGCCTTGTGGGAGCCCAATCATGTTGGTGCAGAAGAAAGACGAGACCTGGCAACTCTGCATTGATTATCGGGCCCTGAATAAAATTACAGTCTTAAATCGGTACCCGATTCCTCGAATCGACGACCTCCTTGATCAGCTCACGGGGGCCAAATAATTCCATAAGATTGATCTAAAGTCTGGCTACCACAAGGTCCCAATAGAACAGACACATGTATGGAAGACCACCTTCAAGTAAAAAAGAAGGTCTTTTTGAATGGCTAGTAATGCCCTTTGGTTTGACAAATCCTTCAACAAATTTTATGAGGATGATGGACGATATCCTACAACCTTTCGCCAATATATTTTTAGTGGTGTATCTGGATGACATCCTCATCTACAACAAGACTTGGGTAGAACACTTACAGCATATTCAACAGGTTCTACACACCCTGCAGCAATACAAACTATATGCAAATTTGGAAAAATGCTCCTTCGACATGGACAGGGTCCATTACTTAGGCTACATCGTTGATCGAAATGGTGTGCATGTGGATCCATCCAAGATCTAGGTCATCCATGATTGGCCAGCCCCAACCACACTCACTGAACTTCGGAGCTTCTTGGGCCTCGAGGTGGGTCCCAATAGATCCTTGGATCTACGGTCCAGATTTCAGAGGTTTAGTCGCACCAACGCGCGATTCTCTCGAATGCGCGAATGCTGAACTAGCAGATCAAATGACTGAGACTTATCTCAGATCAACAGTCTATGTCTTCCCCGAGCTTTGGGCTTCAGATAATCTGTCTCCTTTACGATGATTACCAACATTCGTCGAACTTGTGAAAATTGAAGGAGTCGAGGCATTAACGCATGCGCTCCTTCTTCAAATCTAACGGTCATGACAGACCTTGGATCCTCCCGAACGGATCTCGTCCGTTCATCTTCCAAATGAAAGGATATTCCCTTTCGATACTCGAATCTCTCTATTGCTCGTGAGCTTCGTCAGTTATGAAAGACTTAAGGGCTTTGCGCTCTTTCTCCTTAACTTAACACTTAGAAGGGTTCTTCCACGCACCCCTTGTGCTCGTTCATCAACTCTAGAACTTAAGTGGTTCTCGGTCTCTGCCTGCCTCATAGAGAACCTATTCATATGTGCACTATCTCCCCTGAGCTTTAACATAATCCTTTCTCCAAGGGACTCAGACGGCTAGGAGTGTCGACATGCATACGTGAAACTATGCCCAAGGTCGACGAACTCACAGTTCGTGGCTCTAGCTTAACCACCACAGGGCTCAAGCATTTACAAGTACAAATCATGTTCGAACCATCTAATTTCTTACTTTCCTAATTACACAATCAAGCAGAAATAAAAGGGATACAGTATAACCATCAAGCAATCATGCACATCCCTGAAAACATTCACAGTATATCCAATTTTATTACACAGTTACAGCTCAATTACACATGGTAGGAGAATACTTATCTATTACAAGTTGCAACCAACTAACTATCTGTGGGTGTGTGCCTTTCCACCCAACCATAGGCTCAGAGACATTCATTCTTAGCACTCTAACCACCCCCGTGCCAAGCCATGATATCACTAGGGAACTATGCCATCTCTCAAAGACCTTCTCTCTGTCACAGTATCCCTGCGAGGTTTATCAGATGCTTCCTCAGCATCAAGCTCGCGTTCAGGTCCTTCAGGTCGTGTTCTCAACACTTCCTTTGGGTTCGCGCATACCCTTCCGAGCTTGCGCTCTCGTCTGGTGTCTCTCCTCTTGYTGCTCCTCTTYCTTATCATTCTTGTGTGTATGTATCTTACCTTCCTTCTTTAGGAAGGTTTCYGACCTATCATGTTCCTTCTGTCAGAAGGAAGCTCGGGTCTGCAGGTCTCTGTGGTACTTCGGGCTGACAACCCATGTCTCCATTCATGGGGGTGGTTGATTATTCAACCACCAKTCCTTTCCTTCATTAAGTAATTCTTTCCTCTAGAGATATCATGGCTCGTACTTCAAGGCTTCACCCCCCATCAGTCAGTTATGGGCAATTTAACAATAATACATTTACATCGTACACATGCCTTAGCATGGTAATCTTGTTTTATGATTAATTACAAGCTGGGGGAAACAAGGGTGTTACAATTCCCTCCCCCTTAAATGAACATCATCCTCAGTGTTCTTTCTCAGAAACACCTGTCATGCCTTTCTCATTCAGCCACTTCAGAAGTCTTGACCTTCTTTCTCGGTCAGGTCCTTTTTCAGACCCTTAATCTTCGTCACCTGCTTTCAATAATTCTTGGACAACAAGCACATTAATCACAATTTTATGCGAAAACATGTTACTGTAGTTCAAAATTCAAGAGAAAAATTTCATAATCTAGCACAATACTTATTTGTGCAATTCGTGGGGTTGCATCCACATGACTGTCTTGTTATCCAGGCTCACTGTTTTTCCCAGACATACCCATTGTGTGCATGATTCCAATCAATAGTTTACAAGAACTATCAGAGTCTCCTTTTCCTTGCGATCACTAACCCTCCAGGCCTAGGCTTAAGCATCCCCTTCTCTACTATACATTGCCCCGAGTGATCCATCTTGCCTTGCCAAGGATTTATCGCACATGAAGAATTTCAGAGACTTCATCGAGCCTTACAGTTGAGGCGTCTCTCATACTTTCTCTGTCAAGGAGTCCCTTCGGCTTGTGTTACCTCAACACAACATATTCTAGGCGATCATGACTTACCACGAGGTTCTCATGTCTCAACAATGGCCTCTTTCATGCTTTTCATCTTGGCAGCCTTCATCTATCCTTTCTGGACAGATCTTTTCTTCTCACCTGTATCACAGGTATACAAAATTCATGAGACATCATCATAAATTTTAAATTCAAAATTTTCTTGTAAATCTATCACCCACAGATTTCCAAATTCTACTTTTTGTTTTCATATCTATTCTGCACAAGAACCAGATTCATAATTATGGGACTTTCCTTCCCATGGCGGTTTAGCTCAGGAGACAATTGGTCTTCCTTATGGGCTTACAATACTGCCATACCCAAGACTCTTTCTTCGTGCAATTCAGTCCTCAGCTAAACAAATTGTTAGTTATCATGCACATTATATTTTCGTCGCATACTTGCAGTGGCTCACAAACAATTTCATAATTGTTCATACTAATAATCAAATTCATTTTCTCGAAAAGGAAATACCATTCCTTGCAGTTTGGCTCAGCAGGCAATCGATCTTCCTTATGGGCTTACAACACTGCCATAACCAAGACCCTTTTCTCCCTGCAATTCATTCTTTACACAACCAAACAAACTATTAATCTCTCATGCATCCACATATATATATATATATATATATATAATATAGTTCATCATATGCATAAAGAATGAATACTTATATATATAACTGTTCATCATATATATAACAAACTATTATATGCATACTTAACAGTTCATCATATCTATATAAACATGAAAAGGGGATCTCATTCCTTGTCTATGCCTCATTTCAACATACCAAACCTATATATATATATATATATATATATATATATATATACATATACATATACATATACATATACATATACATATACATATAGTTCATCATATGCATAAAGAATGAATACTTATATATATAACTGTTCATCATATATATAACAAACTATTATATGCATACTTAACAGTTCATCATATCTATATAAACATGAAAAGGGGATCTCGTTCCTTGTCTATGCCTCATTTCAACATACCAAACCTTTCAAAACGTAATTCAACATTTCAAAGGATTTAACAAATGTGCCAATATTCATGGCCACATTCACACCCAATGCACTCTTGCATTGATTTCAAGTTTGTCACACTTTATGAAAGGTTCTTGGCCATGATGTGTTGGAATTTAACCAACCTCTTCACCACATGGCTTATTCATTTTCATTCACTCTTACAGCAGGAGCATGATTCCTGCTATAGGCCGATCATGATCCCAAATCAATACACATGAAACTTAAAAGTTTCGCATGAATACACCCAAGCATTATGCCTTCATTAGTAACCAGGGTGCCAACACTCATGGCCACCCAATAAATAATCTTTTCCTTAATACCTCTATAACTTAAGTAGAGTATTGGAAGGTCCTCCTTCCTTAATGGGAAATCCGTCGTCTTCCCCCTTATGTAAACATGTATTCCCTCAATGCATTCCATGCAATGTGCTAACTATGAGAACCTTGATTCCCATAGAACCAATCCCTGTGACCACTGTCTAATGGTAGAGTGCTAAACTCTATCTTCCTTGACTGGCTCGAAGGAACTATGTTTTCTCTCCATGCGATCGAGAGTTGTGACCTCGGCTTTATTCCTTTTAGGAGCTATCCTTTCAGCTCTCGTGTCCAGGCGCTATGATCCTGGCTAAACTCCTTCTCTGCAATTCGACGGTGAAGATCTGTCTTCCCCTAGATCCAACGGTTGCAATGGATTGCGGAACATCGACTAGCTCGCGGTTTAATCCGCCTTCCGATCTTTGCAATGAATACGGGTTGTCCGATCTACGATCGAACCTCGAACTCAAAACAAAACTATATTGAGTTTAATTAACGGGTACAAGTCTTGACATTAACCTGCATGCATATACCTTCCCCGCAATAAATACGGGTCGTCGATATTATCCCCAGATCGATTCTAAACCACACGATTCCAAATACAACAACCCCAGTATAGAAGTATTTGACTGAGAATTTAGACTAAGAGCAGAGCCTCGATTTTCCAAATTCAACCACGGAACCCAATCATGATACGAGTTTACATGGTATTAACGCGTGGGTTCCTTGCAGGTCCACCCACCGATAGTTCACAGATCAACATTTCACAGTGTTTGCGGAATCCCCAATGTGTTCGCTCTTTATCGGAGAGTTCAATCTCTGCAATGAATACGGGTCGTCGATCTTATCGAACGACTAGCGTTTGATCCATTAACTCCAGTGGATCTTGAAATCGATCTGACGATTGAGATCAGTTTCCTTCCGATGAACGGCTCATGTTCACTTCCGCTGTCAGGTTCTTGATTAACTTGATTTGATCAGGGTTTTCTTTCACAGTCCTCATGATCTCGATCTGTAGTTGATCGAAGGGATTTCTACAATCTCTTAGTACGGGTTTTTTTTTTTACCTTTTGAGTTAACATAGATCATTTGGCTCAGATGCTCCTGCATCATACAATCAATCTTCACTTCCAAGGTTCACACCTGCATCATTCAGGTTCTCCTTCCCGAATCATACCCTACTTGGGTATCCATGGCATACAACCGCCCTTTCGAAATTTCATGCATAACATGAGACAATAAAAATATTTCAGAAGGGATTCTCACCCAATCTTTTCATACATGTTCTTGGCTGCGAGCACCCTCTTTTTTATTTTTACCTCATCAACAGTGCTTTAGGGGGAATCTTATAGTCCTGTCAACAATCTTTCGACCGCAGCCTTCCCATGGTCATCCTCTGCTTGAGGTTGCCCATCATTGGTAACTGTCTTCCTCAACAGTTCCAATTCCTTTTTATACACAACATGCATCATTGGTTGGAATATCAATTAAAATGCATGTATCATCCATTCAAATCCATAAAACATCTTCAAAATTTCCTAGCACATCTTTATGCTCTTCATCACATTATACTCAAAGGTTTTCATGAATGCAACACAAACATTTCTCAACTGTTTCTACAGTAATACAATCGTCATCACTATGTGTCAAAACATTTACCTTATTAGTAAATCAACTTTCTCATTCCAGAGGAAACATAACACGTAGCAAGAAAGGAGTTAGGGGCTCTCCCCTTTTTCCCACTCCTCCCACACAACCTGGGGATTTCAACCCAGCTGAGTTATTTCTAAGGCCTTACTTCCTTTGCTTGATGTGGCTTCAACCAAGCCTATTCAGTCAAACATACTCATTTATCCCGTCTCTTTTCCCAGCTGTACTTGTTCTTGCAGCTGCTCATCTAAGACCTACAACTTTGTAAGCAATTCAAAGTTATTAGGGTGGACAAGTGTTCCTCCTTTTTCCTCTTCTTGGATTTTGCAATTTAATCCAGGTTGGGATCTCCCTGCTCTTTTCCTTGAGCAACCTTGGTTAGGCCTCACTCTAACCTTTTTGGATACAACAACATGCTTTAATAACAAGCTTTTTGTTCATAGTGGGTCATGAACTTGTGCATCCTGCACATTATCATTCGGTTCTCATAGTGGTTAACATTCAGTTGTTAGTCTTCCTCTTACACATTTTGGTTTTAAAAATGTAATCCATGATTCTTATATAGGCAGGCTTTGCATCCCACTGCCCAACCTTCAGCAATCATTAGGGTTGTGACTCTGTTCTTTTGACAGAGTCCTTACACAGTTTCTTCACAGGGAACTCTTTCAACACACAACTTCCTCATTACATATCCATCACTATCTGTGATGGCCTCAACCTTGAATCAGCTTCGGCTCGTTACTAAGCATTCTTTAAGGAACATAGACATGCATCCAGATTATGTATCCACACATATTCTAGTTTTTTGTTAATTTACATCCATGATGTACTTAGCTATATTCATAATCATAAGCCTGTGTGTAGCTTCCATAGGCATATTTGATAGCCTACATACATCTCTACTTTAAAATCAGTCAACTCATGGTTGTTTACAATCATTCTCATGTGATCCTCAAAGGCATAATCATTTGCCTCTTATCATGACAACATAGCATCCTTACTCGTTTACTCTTTCATTTATTTGTACTGGATTTTCCTGGGGGGATGGAGCACATTCCCATTAAGCTATCATTCAAAACAGAACGTCCACGACTCTTCAAAATGGAGTCAACCATGCATCCATGGTATTCATTCAATATTGGCAAGCACAATGCTTGCCTCACATTTCATTCATCTAGGCAGTCACCTCGTGCCTTTAGTATACCTATACTCTTACATCATACATGTGCATCACTTGTATATTTAATATCATTCATACCTAACTGGTATTAAAATCAGGCTTCATATCAAGACGCTTCACAATGCATTATATCCATGCACTCAAACATACACACAAAACTAAGTATTCATCATACTAGCTTAGTTTTATCATTAGTGTTCTTTAGTTAGAGATTACAGTCGCTTACATGACTAATCTCACGGTTATAACTCATACTGATGTTGCCTTCTCTTTATGGCAATAACCAACCAGGGTCATTTTCCCTTTTATACTATAACAACTGGCAAGAAAACCTTCTTGCCTAAACTTCTATAGGACTTACCCATCTCACCTTTCCCCTGGTCATGAGGAGTTATATACTCCAAGTTTAATATAAAGCAGTAATTATACTGCCAAGGATCCTACTTGATCCTATCAGATTCCTTTAAGCCCACAAATGTATTAACCATTGTTACACATTATTTTCGTTATCCCTATGATCGTTAATGATGTAAACCTATCTATTGCCTTCAGAGGGGTCACAGTGGCCTGAGTTCCTAAAGAGAGAAGGGAGAAGAACTTTTCCTGAGAAAAGAAGTTGCTTTTTCCTATGTAAAAACCTTATAAAAAGGTAAGTTCGCAGGTTGCTATATAGGTAGGGTGCGAGAATGACCTATTCTCGCAGGTTGCACTATGGCCAGGGTGCGAGGTGTTCGCAGGTTGCTCTATAGCCAGGGTGCGAGAATGACCCATTCTCGCAGGTTGCACTATAGCCAGGGTGCGAGAATTCCAGCACGTGGGAAAAATGAGCGTTTTCGCGAATCTTCTAGAAGGAGAAG
>ML827497.1:21726-37484 GCA_009831015.1 Picea engelmannii | reverse complement strand
GCTAGTTGCAGTAGCTGCTATGGCAGCTCTCCTCCAAACTTGCGCACAAAACTGGGCACTGCAGTGCACACAAGTGCTGCTCTGCAATTTTGAGACTGTCTGCCAGAATGAAGACTGGCCTCCGGTATTTATATTAATTCTGTCTAACTGCCTCGGCCGACTTCTCATTCTGGGTATCTGTTTGTTCAGTATATATTATTTCTTCTGGCTGACTTCTTCTCTTGGAGGCTAATAACCTAATACAAGTTATCTTCTTGAGCCGACATGTCTTCTAGGGTTATTAGCCAACTCATTAGGGTTTCTTCTTGCTTCACGGAGTATTCTATTCTCGTCAGGTTTACACGTGGAGGTAAATACCTCCTGCAGCTACCATAATATCAACACTAACATCATCAAACACATTTCCCCCTAGATGATGTCTAGTAAATGTTACATCATTAAGTTATATCACCTAGGAAAATCCCACAAATGAAACATGAATCATTCCACCATAACAACATCATAAGAGAAGGGGCCATAACAAAGTGCTAACCCATCCAATCATCAAGTGTGTTCCCCATCACACATCCAACACATGAGGACCATGTAGAACAACCCCTCCTAGTGGCACCGACATCATACATCAACACACCAAGTCACTAAGAAACATCAGCAACATCATGAAACATCTAACTCCTAACACCATCATCTAACCCCTTGGGGGGCTCAGACCATCATCCATATCCAAGATAAGCATATATGCCAAAGCACACCACAATGAGATAATACGCTCCACACCCATCGATTATGCAACCAAGGGGTGATCAACAAGTAAAGCACATGTGAGAAGATCACCAAACCAACACGCACAATCATCTAACCAAGGAGAAGTTAGACTCCCCCAACCAAAGACCTTTGAGGAACCAACAACAAATCTCCATCAATATGTTGAAAATAAAAAAATGGAACCTCATACAATATGAGGTGTAACAGGTGGGAATAGAAGAATGGATGAAAATGGAGTGGAAGTGGATGGCCTCTCAACCTAAAGCATATATACTTATTTTGTATATATGTATTTGGCAGCATAGTGAATAGAGTTAGCCATTGGAATGTGGAAGGCAAAAGAGTGGAAAAAAAATTAGTGGAAGTGGAGGGCCTCTCGGCCTAAAGTTTTGTTGCCTCCTGGAATTTTTTTTGGCACTCGTCAACAGAGAATTGAAACCTGTGGAGCTTTGGCGCTCGGCCCACGGGGAGTGAATCTCGTAGAAGTTTGGAACACAACTAGCAAAAAGAACCACTCTGGTACCACTTGTAACAAACCTCACAATTGTTATGGAGAGTCATCACAAATAAAAGACATGAGGTCTAAGGTAACCCATTAGGACACACACACACATACATGCATACATACACAAGGGAGAGATGATATATGATGGATGTCGTCGGCTTATATACACTCTTTAGGGCTATATAAGCCAACGACTTTCATTCATTGTAATCATCTCTCTCTCTCTCTCTCTCTATATATATATATATATATATAGAGAGAGAGAGAGAGAGAGATGATTACAATGAATGAAAGTCGTTGGCTTATATAGCCCTAAAGAGTGTGTGTGTGTATATATATATATATATATGAGAGAGAGAGAGAGAGAGAGAGAGAGAGAGAGAGAGAGAGAGAGATGATTTCAATGAATGAATGTCGTCTGTCGTCGGCTTATATAGCCTTGAAGAGGAGTGGTCATGATGAGTTGTGACCCTAGCATCTATTTATATCAATAATATTAATTAATATTTAATATGGTAATATACCAAGCCAAACATATTACAAAGGCCATCAATTGTTCAAGTCAAGAGAAGAACACTTTGTTCTCGAAGCACCAATTATGTGAGGCCATCTAATGTGGTCCGAGTTATGACTAACACAATGCTAGTTTGCAAAACAACATGCTTGATGGTCCAAAAAGTGTACAAGTTAGTGTCTACATTCTAAATCATTGCTAATTTACATTACTTTTAGTTTTTTTTTGACTTTTTGTATGATTTATAAATTTTGATGTGTACGCCTTATGTACCCTTAGACATATTTTTTGGATACCATGCACAATTTATTCTTTCAATAATGTATTGAAAGATGTTTACAAACTTTAGTGGATTCGTGTGCTAATTGAAAATAACCTCAAATTTAGACTCTTACATCTAACCACTACCATTCACAAGCCATCTACTGCAAGTTGTCTAAAGTGGAGTTGCTTAAACAAGCTGACACGAGGTTTGCCACTTTCTACGAGGTTTGCCACGAGGTTTGCCACTTTCATGGTACATATTCTCCAGGAATTTGCCATACGGTTACGCTCAAAAGTACCTAGTTCCTTGTCTTAGAGAATAATTGGAGCTCTTATTCTTTCATCCATTTAGTGAAGAGAAACCAGTTCAAAGAAAGTGGAGAACATAGTTTACGTTCATACTACCTAGCACACTTTGTCTCATTGCCTGGAAAGACCCATGGTACAAGGAGGGTCCTTTCCAGAAATGGGGCCAATACACAGATGGCGTTAATGTGTAGATGAGGAGCCACAACCAAAGGGACTTGTTGATCTACATCAAGTTACAGTGCCAAAAGAAGAGCCTATAATTGAGAGCTATGATTCCCTGAAGATCTTGTTGATGAAGGACCTAAACGATGGTGACGATTATGAAGCGGCAGAAGACGCGCCTTGAGGACTCAACTATGTTGTTTTCTCTGTTTCATTTTCGGAAATGCCATTTTGAACGTACTTGTTTTAAGACTCGAGAGCTATCAATGATAATGATCAAGTTTTTCTAATCATTGTTCAACGTTGAATGCCAATTGACGAATGCTTGAATGCTTTGAATCTGAATCATTGCTGATTCATCATTTACATAAAGTTAAGTTATGTTTTTTATCTTTTATTTTTTTTCATATATATAAATTATTATGTGTACCCCTGACATAGACATGTTCCCTTTTTCAAAAAAGTGCGTCACCCATACCTGTAACCTTACCCTCCATATGACCTTGCTCTTCATTTTATTGGAGGTACCTGAATACAAGAGACTTCTTGAAAATGCACTTTATAACATATTTGGACTTTCCAATGCTGAATAAAACACTGTGTTTGTAAACTGTTACTGCCAGGTGGTTTCCTTTTTATGCCCTTACGAGAATCTCTTTTAGATTCTTTAACATTGATCTGAACATGATATCATATACTTGTCTAGTAGCATGTACCAGAATATTGAAAGTACTTATATTCTCATTATGCTAACAAACTACATCTGAGGTGGATGGCGCTTCTGGGCAGGACTCACCATTACGCAAGGTAGCATCCTTAGTATATGATCTAAAGGATAGCAAATGGAAACTCTGTTGTACTTGTTCCCAAACTACCATTTCTAACAAACTCTTCCAAATTACAACTATGATAAATGCAAGTTTTCAAGTATAGATCATATTTGTATCCAAAAACACAATTTGCTTCTGGAACCACTCCTGTTTGATGACAATTTATTATTCAGACAAAGGAAACCATCACATGCTTATCAAAAGTCTTCTTTGCAACCTGCACACTAAATGGTTATAAATGGCCTTCAGATTAAAAATATTATTGTGTTGGAGTACATGCCTTGTAGATTAGTTTTTACAAGAGTGTTGTTAGATGCTCTGTTGTTTTTGTTATTAAATGCTGATATAATATGAAAATGACAATGGGAATTTCTACACCTAAACCTATCTAAGTAACAGGTTTTACAATTGTTGAATGATAGGATTTGTGCTGTTCCTAATATCTTGTGTTTGTTGTGTGAGAAGAAAGAAGCCATGGATGAACTTAGCTTGATTAATAGCATTGAGGTGGATAGAGTATTTATTGGAGCTGGGTGCAACAGAGTTGTTAACACAGTTGCCTGGGGTCCATCCGATTTGGTTGCTTTTGGTGTTCACAATGCTGTTGCAATCTTTAATCCACAGGTGCTCTTTATCTAAATATTCTTCTCTCCTTTATGTATGGATTATTTGTAAAATGTTGATATCAGCAAACTGGAAGATATAAGATTCTTAAACTCATTACGAATCTCATACTGTGCTAATTCAGAGTTGCATGCATGTGTAATCTGAATTAATTGTTAGGAAGCTTCAGTTTGTCATCCATTATTAATTTGATGTAGTCTTTGAAATCAATGAGGATACCTGTTATTGACAGTAAATTCTTATATTGTTCATCTCTAGTGGACCTAAATCCTCAATACACACTTTCTCCACTTTTTCATGTGTTTAATTAGAGTCTGCTAACAGAAACTGGATGTTATACATTGCAGGCTGCCAAAATATTGACTACACTTCCTGGTCACAAAGAAGTTGTGAGCTGTGTGGAATGGCTTCCTCGGAGTAAGGATATATGTAAATGTGGGTATCTATCTCAACTGTAGACTTCAAAGGTTTTGAATATTTTGTAATACAAGCTGATATATGGTTAGGGTGTCCATCCCCATGTATATTTCAATTTTCAAGGTGATTTATGGCTGAATTATGGAAATCATTATGCATTGATGATTACAACATATGACATAGACATATAATTTTGGCTAAAATGTGTTATACAGTAAACCATCATGTCACATGCATACTGTGTGATGTTTGAAACCCCAACCTGAAGGCGCCTGGGACAGAACGTTAATATGCTTCTAGGGTAGATTAGCTTGAGAAGTGGTTGGATTATTATATGTATGCATATATCCCTAGGATGGATGCTGTTGGTGTGTCTATATATTTCTATGGATGTATAAGGATCCCTTTAATAGATGAATGTAGGAGTCCATACTCCAGAGTCCAGAGTCCAGATTAATACCCACATCAAATGAATCCCATTTTGTTTTATGAGGCGTAAGATTATTTTGATGTAAGTTGACCCTTGGATTTTTTGCTATCAACCCTAGTGTGGCAGTCTAAGCACTTCCCATTTGGCTATTAATAACTGACCCTCAGCAATAATATCGCTGCAATTAATCGTGATGTTTCTGATAATTTGAAATTATCGTGATAATTTCCGATAATATCCCGAGTCAAATGAAATTATCGCTCTGCTACATTTTGTTCCAGTTTTTCACCTTTAACTTGCGATTTCAGGTTTTTTTTTCTCTCATTTTGCAAACTGTGCCTAGGGGGATTGAGCTCTTAGGGTATTGTGACCATTTTCCATCAAGCAAACAAGGGGAAATCCATAGTTTTCATTGCTATCAACTAAGCATTTGTGGAGTGGGGATCTAGTCCAATCTACCATATCCATATTCCTAGGTATGTAGAAAAATTTATGCCTTTCTTTTCTTTGTTTTTCAAGATTTAGTATAGGGTTTGCAATGTCCATTAGATTTGCCTCTTCTTGCCATTTTTTAATGGGAGATTTAACACTTATGTAGCTATGATAGTTTAAGTGCAACATTCTTTAATTGTTTTGAAATTTGTGGCTCTGGATTTTGAATTTCCCCATTTGTTTTGTGCCATAGGTTTAAATTTCAAAGATTTATCATTTAATCAGTGCTCAACAAAATGGATCCAATGTGGGAGTCTGGTGAACTAGTGGATCATAATAGAACAAAGTTGAGTTGCAAGCTATGTGGAATTGAAATGTATGGCAGAATCAACCGCTTGAAATACCACCTTGCCAAAGTCCCAGGACATGAAGTGGAAATTTGCTCTGCAGCTCCCCCAGATGTTGTCCTTGTTGCAAAGAACTCCATTTTTTATATTACTAGGAAGAAAAAACAGAGGGAAGAATTGAGGAACCACATGGGAACCGCAAGCTTCTTAGTGGTAGGGGAAACCTAATCCTCGGCCAGGCATTCTTAACACACTATGATTATCCTTATAGTATCTAGAATCTAGATGCCTCATGATGATCATCTCATGAGATACATTTATTTTCGTTTTGATCTGATTTTGTATTACCCTATCATAACTCAGGACTTATGGCTCAAGAGTCAAGACAAATATCATATTCAGTATCGATGTTTGATGGACCACATGACATCATATACATATTATATTGCAGTTTTATTTTCACATTTATGTGACAATGTGTTTGTTTGATGTTGATGTTGCTTTAGAAGTTTAAAAAATTGAAAAAAGATGATTATTGTTGTATTTTTTTAAAGTTTTCCGATAATTTCCAATATTTTCCCCAACTTTTCCGTTAATTTCAATTTTGGACCTCGGCGATAAATTCCCGATAACGATAAGTGCAACATTTAATATATTTTTTTCATTCTTTCTTCCTAGAATCCAAGATGTCGACCTTTTGGATTTAAATGACTTGGAGCTTTCCAAAATCTTGCTATAGTACCCATCGGGTTTTTGGCTCAGATTACTTCAACAAATCCTCACTAAAATGGACATTGCTTCCCCCCCTTGGTCCACATTTTTGAAACTTACTGGCATATTTCCTTACTATGACCTACACACTTTCCTTTCATTAAGTGTTTGGCATTTATTTCTATCCAAAACACACCATTGTATTTTTAACTCTTGGTTGACCTTCGGAAGGAAACAAGATGTCATTTTGATAAGGGGGCAACAATAAGAAGAAGAAAAAAAGACTTTTGAGCGATGGGGAGAGTAGGTGGTACGAACACGTAGTGGGGATAAGGTGAGCACATTGCCCTTAATTGCTTGGTTAGTGATGGCTCTGTGTGAGTTGTGGTTTGTTCACTAAATGCCAAATTTATTGGAGCTTGGGTTTATATTCTGCACAAATCCAAGGAGGATTGGCTACCCCTCCCATCAATGGGGAATGTAGTCTCCATGCAAGAGGAGCTTGTGGTGGGTTTAAACTCGGACATGGAGATGGTGATTAGTTTGATTCTAGGAGACGAGCCTCTCTGTATTGAGGGAGTTACCCCCTCCTAGGGAGATTTAGAAATTGTTTCGCCGCATGGGGATTCCTCATTGGCAATTGTGAATACGGATTTGCTGATGGGAGATGGAAAGTCCTCTGTCTTAAAGAATATGGTGCAAAGGATTGAGCTTCCTTTACAACCTTCATTTAATAATGCCAATACACCATCGTTGGATCTAGATACTTTTAACTTCTTCCTTGTTGACAACAAGGAATACTTTGAGAGGCACATACATTTGGAGACACGAGGAGTTATCCTATTCTTTTTATGCAGAATGTTAGATGAGGAGGCCTTTAACTGTTGGTGCCTTTTGAATTGGGAGGCTCAGGGGTTCTCCTTGAATTCTTACTAGGGTTTGTGTTTGAAGTATGTTGACATGTTGTTAAACCCTGATGTTGCATCTTGCCATGTGTTGTAGTTTGGAGCATGGAATATTGTTGGATATCTTGCTGATGTATAGTTTGGGAGGGTGGATTTCAACCCATATGATCATGGTCAAGCACATTACTTGCTTTGGTTGGAATTCTTAGCATGCCCGCTGACTTGTGCCCTTTTGTTGACCTCTTTGCTCATAGGTTTGGTAAGGTTCTTATCGAGACGATTGATATAGCTCTTTCCATGTGAATCTGAGAGTATGCCTGAAGGTGGACCTGAAGCATAAGCTTCCTCCCTTCATTTTTGTGTGTGCTATTGATGGAGTTAGATGACAAAAAGTTTGGTATGTGTTATCACAGGATTTGTACTTATGCAAATCCCTCCACAAGATCCCCAAATCTTATGTAACTATTGAAGCTACTACAACTGTCACCTAAGTAGAATCTTCCCTTGTTTTAGTGATGGAAGGGGTCCACCACAAGGGAGGCTTCCTTGGTGACTTTAGGGGATCAAATAACAAGATATATCCAATCCTACCACCCCCTATCTTGATCACCTGTTAGTTAGGTTTAGGTCTAGGAAGGAAAAGAGAAGTTGTAAGGTGATTGTTGTACCTGCTCGGAATAGTGAAGAATTTACAACATATATTGACTATTACCAAGCTAAATCATGCAACAATGACTGCTTTAGACACTAGACAAGTAAAATTGCATTGGGTGTTGCAAATTACAACAGTAAACAATTATATGACAATAATAAAAGATTTGCAACAAGAAGAAGAAATAATGCTCAGAAACACCACAATTGATCATGAAAAGTAAGTTTTAAGCCAATAGATTATTATCCAATTGCTAGAGGTAGTTTCTGAACAAATTAAGCCACTTTTAGATAGGTGTATGCAACGATCTAATGTAATTTTTAGTGGCTGTAGCAAACTTTCATAACAACAACAAGAAATACTTGAAGTTTGCTATAGTTAGAGTTAGTAGAGTTAGTAGAATCCCTGAGAGATTAAGAAAAGTGATTTTAACAACTACTATAGCCACAATAACTCCTAGATCAGTGTCGTTGTCATTTTAGGGCCTATGTAGTCTCAAATGCATTAAACTTGAAGATTGATCTAGATGAAGCAAAAGAGGTAGAGTATAAACCCTAAGGTGCAAGCACGTTCGGGCCTTAGGATTTAGACTTCAAGGAAAATAATATCTAGGGTGCAAGCACGTTTGGGCCCTAGATGCCTTTTTCCCCTTCTTGTAGCTTCACATAGGTCAAGGACCAAATGTCTAGGGTTAAAACCCTAAAGTGCAAGCACTTTTGGGCCTTAGGCTTTTAACCCTAGCAAGGACGTTTCACAAACTTGGACACAAAACTTTACTATGAAGAGAAGCACTTATGTCTTTCTCTTAAGGTTTCAACCAAACAATGATACTTGCAGCAAGAAATCAATTTAACCATTTACATTAACAAGAGACAATAGAATTGCAGAAAATTACTTACTTCATCCAAGAATCAAGAAGCATAAAACCCTAATTGTAGAAATAATCCATCCAAATGAGCAAACCATCCTTAAGAGATCCTCCTTCAATCATAGCACATAAGAGAAAAAGACCAAAATGGCTGAAATAGCGAAACTTTAAGTGTTACCCCTCCAAATGAGAGAGGAATGTGATGATCCAAAATAAAAATGACACCAGCCTTAATATATGAGGCTAGGCCTAGCGTTTTGTCCACATAACATAACATAACATTAATTTGAAGTGAGGCCTACCCGCCATTTAACCTTTACAAAATGCAAAAATGCAAAAAATGCATCATAAGGGTCACACGTGTGGTGACGTCAAGCCTTCCTAGGCTAGAAGGAGGCCTCCAAAGGCCATGTGGCAACAATCCAAGGTGAAGTGATGGAAAATGGTGTATCTCCTCACCCAAGGTCATGTCAATCATCACTGATACCCCAACTGTCCATTAAACCTTAGCACCATCAAACCCTAAAATATGATGTCATCATCAAATGAGGGCCAACATCCAGGATCCAGGGTGTTGCGTCCATGCTGGAGAAGGCTACATCTCGTCTCTGCATGGTGTTTGGCTGTCTGCTGCTGCAACGTCCTTGATCCAGTAAATAATGAGCTCTGGAGTACTCTGCCTAGCCTGTGGGCTTTCAACCCATCTGTGTGCCATCATGACCAAATCTGCTCAAACCAAGCCCATCTGTCCATCGCCCATGATTCCAAGGATGTGAGAGATCATGTTGGAAGGTGGTGAGTTACTAGATGACTCACTGCTCTGCATCACATGTGCGGAAGTCCTGCAATAAAGGCTCAATGTCCTGGGTGAAAACTTAGGATGTCCCTCAAAGAATCATGTCAGGGCCATTAAAAAAGTTCAAAGTATAAGACAAGGTAAACCAATGTTCTTAAGAGATATTAGTCCTTAAAACATGCAAAGTAAGTTGTTACTTATAATGTAAGCCATGTAAACATTTCACCTCAGTATCCCCTTCAAGCATCACACCAGCCCAAGACCTATGCGAGTTGGCAAGTTTAAATATGGGAGGGCCTTCATCCAACCCTATTAGGTGTGCCAACTTAGACATGAAATAAAAAGATGCAGGTAGAGGAATAGGTCTTGAGGGAAGCAGGAAAGAAAGAAACCCTTCAAGAGTAAGTGTGATGGTGATATGAATTAGGGATTACTTCATGTCTTATGGTGTCATTAAATCCATTTCTATGAGCACTTTTGTAGAGGGAGCGTTCGCTGCTTGAGATACCCTTTCCTCGGTACTTTTTGCATTCCGAACTCCTTAATTTCCTTTTGATACCCAATTATCATTTGCAAGTCCCCTTTACAGGTTTCAAGCTTTATTCCTTCATTTTTTACTGGGCTATGGTCCTTTATAATTGTGCATTCATTCGCATCAGAACATGGGTGATTACCATTAGAGGGGGTAGAGCTCAACCTGGCTGTGGCTTTTATGGTGGCCTTTGTCTTTTAGCATATACATATAGAGAAATTGCATCAACCTCTGGGCCTTCAGCCCCTTCTTCTCATGAGAGAATGGACCTTGACCCATTGCCGAAGTTTGGTACACTATGAGAGGCTCTGGGATGGAGTGTTAAGTATGGTGGGGAACAAAACGTTACCCTTGTGAGGCCCCCCCAATAGTACCCCTTTTCGTTGGGCGGTGACAACAGAGGACTAGGGCATAAAAGTTGGCCACCAAGGTGAGACAAGACAACAAACACAATTCTCCAAGCTAGTGATCCATTATCCAACATCAACCAAAGATCCTCATCTACATGCCCAACAAATTAAGCACAACACTTCGGATGAAAGAAGGACTAACATACCTCATGGTGACGCTGGCTTACCATCTCCCATACATTGGATTGCTTGGATGTGATGAGCCTTGGCTGATCTATAGCTGTAGAGGCTAATGAGGCGGGCTGCTGGGCTGCCATCTGTGGACATGTTGATCATCATCATGGTCGGGATCATTGTCTCCATTGCCCATTGCGAGCCATGAGACATGATCTCCTCTAGTTACCCTTAGGCATGGGGGGGTAACAATACATTAATATTTTGAATGCATGCTTTGCATGTTAGGCATAGGGCCACCTTTTAGGGATTGCCCTCTTTGCAGGCTAGAGCTGAGTGACGCTGCAAGTGAGGAAGGTGTTGCGCCCCCCTCTACTTCTTAGGGTATGGGGATAGGTGATACTTCTATGGCTTTGGCATAGGGAGTTGGGGGCAGTGGCCCCTCAGTTGCTACTAGTCCAAGAGTAGTTGGTACTTCATTTGGTGGTATAGGTGTGGGTTCAATGAAGGTCCCTAGTGGCCCAATGGTGCAACTTGATACTAGGGTTAGCAGTTCTTCCTTGGTGGTTGGGTAGTGTCAATACTATCCTGGAAGGTGTGAGGGATGATGATCCGTAGTTATAAGTAGATTGTATGTGATGTTTTGCAAAGATTTCAGCCAAATGTGATTTTCTTGTAGGAGGTCAAATCAACTAGCTTTGAGCTGTGGAATTGGATGAGCTATTGTTGAAATGGGCGCTTTTAAGCTTCAAATCACTGTTAGGGAAGTGGGGGTGTGGTGATTGCCTTATCTTCCTATTTGTAGAACTTTGTGGTGCCTCATGGTTTAGATCCTAAGGATTGATGTGTTTGGGTCACGTTGTTGGTTTAGGACCGCTTGTTAGGGTTTTGTGCTATCGATGCCCCTAGCCTCTATTCAAAGCGTGGCTGTCTTTGGGATTGGATGGCTTCACTCTTGACTGTGGAGTGGATTATCAAAGGCGATTTTAACATGGTTGAATGGGAGGGTGATCGAGGTGGTGGCGTTGGCATTACGATTAATGGATCTTAGAAGAAATCTTGCGCCCGATGCAAGGCTGTTCTTTAGGAGTTTGACCCTAATTGGAAACAAGAGGGGGTTGTCTATGGTGGTGGTTCACTTGGATCAATTGTAGACAGGGACGGGAAATGGTGTAGACTTGATTGGATAGGGTTTATGGCTTGAGGGAGGACATTTCATTATTAGGCAAGCTTTGGCTAGTGGATCTATTGATAGATGTTATGGGCTCTGAACATTTTCTATTCAGATCATGATCTTGGTGGGTAACATGATTGAATCGACACCTTCAACGTTGTTCAAGTTGAATGTGTCTCTTTGGGAGTTGGTAGATTTCTATCCCATGGTTTAGATGGTATGGAATCTTTCCCCTAGGCTAGTGGGAGAGCAGGGTTGGATTCTTTGGTGGGAGGTTGTTGTACATTGCACCATCAAGTTTGTGAGAGGGTGGGGTTAGATGATGGCTTGTAAATGAATAAAGGAGTTGTGGGAGGCACAACTTAGACTTGAGGAGGTTCACATTCCCTTGAAGAGGATCTTCATAATTTGACCCTTCAAGAGAATGCTATGTGGTTGGAGATGGTAGTTTGTAAAGGAGAGGACTATATTGCTACGGTTTCCCATGTCCATTCCCAATTGCAGTGGACTCAAGAAGGGGACGAAGGTTCAAAATTCTATTTTGACTACTTGAAAAGAAAAGTGGCTTTGGACAGGGTTCTTGGTTTGCACAAGGCGACATTGCACTGCTAAGTTCATGAGAGGGCGGGGCCAGATGATGGCTTGTAAACAGTTAAAGGAGTTGTGGGAGGCATGGCTTAGACTTTAGAAGGTTCGTATCTTCTTTGAAGAGGATCCTCACAATTTGACCCTTCAAGACGATGTTGCGTGGTTGGAGATGGTAGTTTGTAAAGGAGAGGACTATATTTCTAGAGGTGCCCGTGTCTATTGTTGATTGTAGTGGTTTTAGGAAGGGGATGAAGGTTCAAAATTCTATTTGACTACTTGGAAAGAAAAGTGGTTGTTGATAGGGTTCTTGTTTTGTGCAGGGTGGTTGGATCTCTTTGGGCTTCATTTTTAGAATATTTTTTCTCCATATGCTTTCATGGATCACATGGTGGCTGCTAGGGATGCTTGTGGTTGGGTTGTCCTAGGCAAGGTCTTTAGTGGTGATCGAGACAGGTTGGATAGAGACTTCTTGAAAGAAGAGTTTTTTTGCAACTCTTACTTCCATGCAGAATGGCAATCCTTGGGCATGGATGGTTTTCCTTGTGAGTTATACAAGGTCATGTGTGTTAAGTTTTGAGCTATTATTAGGTTTCTTTTCAATTTACTAGATAACCATAACATAGGTAGGATCACTGAGGGAAACACAATCACAAGATACACATCATTTATCCTGGGAAACCCTCACGGGGGAGAAAACCCAACAAAACTTCCTTAATATAGATAGCCAATATAATGCCGAGACAATAAACCAAAACACTAGAGAATATCCAACACTGAGCAATGCGCCTCTCTCTTCCTTCTTCTCCCAACTGCAGCTCTCCAACCTTGTGCACTTGGTGAGTGAATGAGTGAGTGAACAAATGAGGTGCTAACCTCCTTTATTTATAGTAGCCGGAAGGCGCTAGAAAGGTGTCTCTTCAATGGGCAGGGCCGACTTTTCTTCTTATTGGTTAAAACCACTTTAATTGGGCCTAGGGGTTGACTTCTTAATTAGCATAATATAATTAGGGTTTGACCAATCCATAAAAGGGGATTTGGTCATTTACAATGCTCGACATGATCAATCCACAAAAGGGGATTGATCTAATTAATAATGACTCAATAATAAATAGAATACTCTTTGCAGTTACAATATTTGAACACTCCCTCTTAACAAGAAGGGTATTCGACAACATCATTAGGAGAGAGAGAGGGCAACAACATCAACAACATCTGGAATACTGACTGGCATATCTATAAATCATCAGAAGTTTTTCTCATCATCAATATCATCATCCACAACAAGGAGCTGGAATGGCATCATCATCATCTGCATCAACATGGATTAGTATAACACTAATACATCATCATTAATAACAACACGAGGCCGATACAACATCAACAACAACAACAACATCACAACATGAAGGCTGGAGCATCATCAACATCAACACTAAGCTGGAAATCTTCAGCACGAAGCTGGCATCACATCAACATCAACACGGAGTTGGAAATCTTCAGCACAAGGCTGGCATCACATCAACATCAACATGAAGCTGGAAATCTTCAGCACAAGGTTGGCATCACATCAACATCAACATGAAGCTGGAAATCTTCAGCACAAGGCTGGCATCACATCAACATCAGCGTGAAGCTGGAAATCTTCAGCACAAGGTTGGAAATCTTCAGCCCAAGGTTGGCATCACATCAACATCAACACGAAGTTGGAAATCTTTAGCACAAGGCTGGCATCACATCAACATCAACACGAAGCTAGAAATCTTCAACACGAGGTTGACATCACATCAACATCAGCACGAAGCTGGAAATATTTAGCACAAGGCTGGAACAACGTCATCAACATCATGTGCAACATAATGAGGCAGGTGCAACAACATTTTGTGGTAGTCTGACAGATCCAAAGGATCTGTTCAGGGATGATCAGTCCCCTAGGATATAAAATCCTAACTGAGCTACCCGCTATTGGTTAGGATACCATAGTATCATCAACACTACTCCCCCTTTCGAGGGAGGTCCTTTCAGACTATACCAAACTTGTCTCGAAAGTTTTTAAACTTTACACAAGACAGAGGCTTGGTCTGCAACCTGCTCATCTGTGCCAACATATTGGAGCTTTAAAGCTTCCCTCTGCATCATATCATGAATGAAGTGATAGCGGATCTCTATGTGCTTCAACTCATCATGGAACACATCATCTTTATACAACTCTGGTTATCACATAGGTTCATGGTGGCTTCCATCTCCAGATCAAATAGATCTGTCAACAACATCCGAAGCCATATGGCTTCACAACTGGCGGAACATGCAACAATGTATTCCGCTTTTGCCGTGCTGGGAGCAATGCTAGATTGCTCCCTACTTTTCCATGAAGTCATGGCTGACCCCAGACAAAAACAACATCCTGAAGTGCTCTTTCTCTCAAAAACACTTCCAGCTCAATCTGAATCAATATATCCATACAATCTGAAGTCATGATCTAATAGAGACCAAAATCCAACGTACCCATAAGGTATCTCATCACATGTTTTGCAGCTACAAGGTGAACACGTCTGGGCTCTACCAGATACTGACTCAAAAGGTGTTCACAACAAAACATATATCTGGTCTGTTATCCGTCAGATACATCAACGAACCAATAATTTGTCTGTATAGAGTAGCATCAACCAATTCTAACAAGGTATCTACCAGGAGCTTCAACTTCGTTTCCATGGGTGTGTTCATGGATTTATATTTTAACATATCAAATCTCTTCAGTATTTCAACTGCATACTTCCCTTGGTTAAGGAAGATCTTCTCCGGGCTCTACCAAACTTCAAGACCTAAGTAATAATGCATCACGCTTAGGTCTTTCATCGCAAATTCTGTAGTGAGCTTCTTCTTACAATTTTGTGATGAGCTTTTCTTCTCTGGTTTAGAATAAGTCATCCACATACAACAATAATTTAATTGGCTCATAACCTTGAAGTAAAGTTTAGAATCAACTTTACTCTTGGTAAAGCCCAAGCTCGTCAGGAAACTGTCAATTCTGCCATACCAAGCTCTAGGAGCTTGCTTCATCTTGCAGACATAAATTTTTCTATCTTCAACTTCAAATCAAATTTTCACATCACTTTGTACCAACCTGGTACACTTGCTCAGCTGCAACTCAATTTGCACAATCATGTGATAGCTCTATGTGCTTTTTGCATAGCACTATCTGTCTCATTGCTTGAGAGTATGTCCTCTCCTCTTTTTGCAACTGTTCCTTCTGGAACTGGGACTCTGGACCTGCAACTGCTCTAAAGCTGAGAATGGTTGCTCCATTCTCACTGTGACTGCTGAAATCTGAGAGTAACTCCTCTACTCCATCATGGAAACAACTTCATCTGAAACTGAGAGTGGCTCAATAATTGATACTGAAGGTAACTCT
>ML827497.1:0-10624 GCA_009831015.1 Picea engelmannii | reverse complement strand
TAAAGTAAAGTACAAGGGTAATAGTCTTCCCCCTTTGTGCTTAGAGACTCATAAGCACATGGGGACCACTTTCCAAGGTACCCAAATCCCAACAGTATATACCCTTCCACTATTCAATTATTGTTTGTAAATATTTTTCTGTTAATATACGATGTTTTTTCAAGAAAAAAACACTTAGTTGACCTTCCTTCTATATAGATCTCAGGTCTTTTCTTTCTCTTAAAAGCCAAGTAGTATTGTTTTAGCAAAATGAAGTTTTGAATCATTTTTTTATAACACATGTTTATTCTAAAAGTTGTTTTTTATCATACTTTTGGAGTTTTGTCCTTTGTTCTTTGACTCTTAAGATGGATGATGTATAGTTCTTCCTCAGTCTCCATATGGTTTTATGGTGCTTTGATTGAATTTTCTAATCTCCAAATAGATTAGAAAATTTAGTGGAAAAATTTGAAAGTAAATATAAATGGTATTATGGAGCGAAAAGACTATTTAGTAAGATCAATATTTTATAGAAAGCAATTTTGACCCATTATAATCTAATGCTGGTTAAGGGATTAGGGTTGTAATCTAATTTGGATTAAATGGATTAGGTTTGATTGAATTTGTAAAAAACCTAAAGTAATATATGGTGAACAATTGAGTTAATACAATGAGATATGGAGGTGCAATTTTTAGTTAGGCTAGTTTTCCCAGTTAAGGGTTTCCAAGGTAAATCTTGTGTATATTGTGCATGTGCCATTTTTTTTTTTTTTTGGCACAAGTTTATCAAACTCTTCATAAGTTATGGTAATAGAAGTTTTGTTAATCTTTAATTATCCTTGAATTAGGGTTTGGATGAGTTAAAGACACCTAGGTGGGTCTATGCAGTGAACTCCTTGTAAAAAATGACCAAACAAAATTGTGAATTGTACCTTACTAAGCTTGAAATGGTACACAAACATGATGTGGTGTTTCAAATATCGTTTCAAAATTGTGATACACATTTCTGTACGTTTTATACATGTACCCCACACATTTCTAGGCATGCTATGTGGCCAAAACCCATGTTTGTGCAACTTAGCTTTTTCTGTTTTCACTCCTAATATTTTATGGAAGGGCATTTATAAATTGTGTACTAGTAAAGCTATTGACTTTGGTTTGCAACACTATTTTTTGAAACATGGAGTGGAGACATTGGCTCCTCCAATTGTTGTATTGTTTAATGATGTGGCTTGCCATGGTTTTCCTTGCTCTTGGTCCTAAAATATTAGTTGTCTAGTTTGCAAATTTGATGATTATTTTGGCTTGATTGATTATGGGATCGTTGTGATTGACCATGCTTTTGCTAAGTTTTATGACATAATCATTGATATGCATTATCTATCTTTATGACTAGTTGGAGAGGAGTTTTAGAGCCGGAGTTCACATTGGGTTCAAGGAAGATTATCAAAACATGGATCGCATCTGCACTCTTCGTATTATTGATGAGGAGGCTAGGCCGAGGTCTTCACAAGTTTAATGCTACATACTTGATTTTTGGGTCTTTTATTTCATTATAGATATGTTTGAGCAACTTTGTTTGAGCAACTTTGTGCTTTGAGTGTTCTTGAGCTTCTTGTTTTAGTGTTGCCGAGGATTTATGAGAGAGAGTCAACTATTTTCACATAACCTCTAGGTTTGTGAATGATTTCAATACCACAGGGTTAGGTCGGTTTCACTGCTTGTTCAATTTTATGCTGATGAAGAAGCAAATAGTACCACATCATCTACCAAAAGAGGACGTGAGCGAAAGATTGAATGGAGGAGGCAAGCAATGTCATCATGTGTAGATTCAGAGGAACTGCTCAAGCTTATCTATAGAATTTGAGAATGCTTTCAGAGGAATTGTTATCGAACAATTTGTACTTGCCCAAAGCCCAAGGCAAGTGGATACAAAATTGGCGTAACTGTGAGTGACCTATCACTGTCACATTAATAGGAAACCCCTTTCTATTTAGGAGTATGTCAATTCTAACCCAAGGGAAACGTCCCTAGTGACCTGAGGGTTTGAGAAGGTTAGGGCCAAAGTGTAAGAAAGTTCCCCCCCTCTCACAGGTCACTCAGATTCAAAGGGTTCTTTATGTTTTATAGAGATGAAGCAAATGAGTAATGTTGTGTACCTTCCCAGAACAAGACAACAAAATAGAAAAATGGCACTTTCCAAGTACCAAAATGATATTAGTGCTTCATAAGACAACGAACTCTTAAGAAATGTACTAGCTGATATAAAATTACAGCAGTGTAACAATTTACAACAGCAATAAGAAATTTGTAACAGCCACAGTGATTATGCTCCAAAATGCTTGAGAAAAGACTAAAAATAGTAGTTTTAATTAGGCAAATTGATATTAGATAGTCACAAGCAGATTTAGCAATGTTTAGCTAGCAATATATGTCACTTTTGAGGTTAGTTTGCTGCTGTTAGATGGCCGTAGCAATCTTTTGCAACAACAACAAGTTGGTTAGTGATTTAGGCTAATCTAACTTCTAAGGTTAGTAGGAGTTAGTGGATGTTCCAAAGAAGATAGTTTGAAAGTAGTTTGATCAATCAATCACTTGTAGTGGGTAGACTAGTGCCTTCTAGGGTAATGGAGTCGATGATATCAACAACAACTCTTAGAGGAAAATGGCAATGATAATACTTAGTCAAAGGAGATGGAGAGGATGAGAGAGGTGTTGGTAGCCCAAGGCCTCAAACATCCAAGTTCTAGAGATAATTGCTACAAAGTAATGAAAATTAGGCCCTAGCAATATGCAATATGCAATGAAGTAGGGTTACTAGAGTGCTACAATGGTAGGGCTCTAGTATCTACTTCTAGATAGGTGCTCTTCAAGAAATCTTAGCAAGTGGAAGATTATAGAGAAAAAAATAATAACATATGTCTTTCTCCTAGGGTTTCAGGCAAGAAATTTCATAATCTTTAATATGAAACAAGTAAATTTACCATAAACATTCATTCACAATAAAGAAATGCAGATTTTCTACTTCACCAAGAATAATCAATCCAAACCCTAGTTGAAGATCCTCCATAATGAAGATTTGCCAAAATACACCAAGATTTGCCTCCCCAAAAGTTGCGCACCACTTAGTTTCAACCAATAATCCTTAAAGAGGGCCGAATTTCAGAGCACACACTTGTGTGATGAAAGATAATGATTAAAAATGAGAGTTTTCTCTTTTATACAATATCAATGACCTTTAATTAGATTTAGGTCATAAAAAGGCCGACATGGCCAAATTACATTAAAATCCATTTTTTTACACAAATTCAAATAATTAAACCCTAAAATCACTTTTAGAGGTGACGTGATGCCCTTCTAGGGTGATGTTGAGCCTCCTGGGCCCTGGATGATGTCACACGTGCCAATTAGCACACAACTGCCTCCATAATGCCAATCCTGACGTTGGGTGACGTCTAGGGTCACAAAGGTGATGTCACGGGCCTCCCAAGGCCAACGTCTAGGTGGAAGAGCAAGGTCCCCCTGGGTCTAGGTCTGCCAAAGTGTCTCTGATGAAACGTCCTTTCTTCCTGGTGCAAGGCTCTGACATATCTCTGCCCCTGGCTGGGGTCACAACGTCCATCTGTGGGCTTTTAGCCCTATGGAAGTTCGAGCTAATCATCTCCCCATTTGTACATGTCCATCGGGCAAGTTCCTGCAGTAACAACAAGTACGCCCTCCAGGGGCTCATAAGTCATAGGGATCATAGCAATGTCAATCATATCTAATAATCAAATTACCCAAACATGTGCATCAAACCCCCCTTTACCCAGACAAATGCTCAAAGACGTTATGCAGTTTGGGGTGTTTCCCAGGTGTGAACCAATCTAGGTCATGTAAGTGTGTGTGAAATGGCATAGGGGAAATGTTTGGGCAGAGGGTGCAGTGATAACAAGGAAATGTAGGTCTTGCCTGTGGGTGCCTTTCTAGAGGGTGAGTTGCACCTTATCATGGATTCCTTTCTTTCCTAGCCCATTTAATGCCTTTTATTCTTAGTCTTATTGCTCTTTTGATTTTCTTTTCAAGGGAAAAGTTGGGGGACATTGTCCTGGCGTGGTGACCAGAGGTGACAACGTTACCCACAAGCGTTTCACAGAAATGAGAACGCTGACTCGTGATGAGACCCCCTTTCTCTTGGCTATGCCACCAAGAGCCACTACCCTAGCTAGGTGACCAGATAGATGGTAGTGTCATACTGCTACATGCCCATGGACCTAATGGGCCGACTCATGATGAGACTTCCCATCCACCAACTAGTACCTTGAGTTTGATTATCTTATGGGTCCCCTTTTCTTACTGAGAAGCCTTTTATTGCTTTCTCGGGAATCCTTGGGCGAAGCATCCCAAAGGTTTCATTTTTGGCTTTTAACTCTTGCCAGCTACCTTTACCCTTTGGGCCTTTAGCCCCTTCTTCCCACGAGGCAAGGTTCAACCCTTCCTAGTGTGGCAAACCCAATACCCGAACAAAGGCAGGCGAAAATGAGAGGAGTGAGGATGGAAAGTGGTAAGTATGGAGGGAATGGACGATGACCTTTCATCTACCCACCCAGTGGCAACCCTATCCTAAAGGGAGATCAACTTACTAGGGCATCATGACACCCTTCCATGTATGAATGAGTTAAAGAGCATAATTTCCATGCAGACATTATGAAATGAAGGAGAATCCAGTGCAACATATTCAAGTTCTTCAATAATCAGAGTGACACATACCATGATACCCGAACTCATTACCTCATGGAGCAAGACTTACTGCTGCTTCAGGACCAGGTTGGTGGGATGGATGTTGCTGCTGCTGATAGATGGGATGCACTGAAGAAAAGATGGGCCCTCCAGGGCCATGGTCAAGTCATCCGGCTCTCGGCACTCCATGTCTAGGATCTTTGGGCCTTGAGACATGATCTCCTTAGTTATCCCTAGGATAGGGGATAACAAGAATCATTCGAGATCATAAATCTCGAAAACCTACGATCGTCACTTGAGGTTAAGGGTTGGACACCATTTATGGTTTTAATTCAGGGGGGTGGGCTCGACTTGATGATCATGATGGTTCTATTTCTTTTTGGCCACTCCTGTAGGGAAAAATCGATCACTTTTGTGAGATATGAACCTTAGTGGGGTTAAGACAATACCTTGCTTTCAAAAACCCATTTAACTTCTCGTGGCTTCTCAAGCTTATCTATGTATATGAGCTTGAGCAATTTTTCAAAGAATCTACACATGCTAATGATGCTCGAGTAGTTTTTCAAAGAATGTACTCATGTTGATGATGCTTGCCTTCTGCATTAGGTCTTTCTCTAGCATCCTCTTTTTATAGATGACGTGGTACTATTGGCTTCCTTCGTTGAGGGGCTCCAACAACAACTTCATGCATTTGATCAATTTTTGAATTTAGGAAGCTAGTGGTTAACCTTGGTATGATTAAGATTATGCTCTTCAACATCACCAAGGAGACACTCCCTAGGATTTCATATTTCTTTTAGGGGATAGTTGGTAGAGCTTACTACGACATATATTGATTTTGGGGTACAATTCAATCGACCTTCTTTGATGAGAACCAAAGAGAGTGAAATTATATTGCTTTCCACAAGTGACAAAAATAGGTTAGTGGGACTAGGAAGAACAACATTTGACAACAATAATGAGTGCTTAGAGCATCTCCGAAGTTGTCTAGAAATTAATTTTAAAAAGAAGGAAAGAAAGATTAGAAGGGAGTGAACCTAAAAAGGAAAACCGTAGAAAGTGAAGTAGATAGTCCATCAAAAAAATGAAAGACCCTATCAACAATGGAAGTCGAGCAAGAGTAAATGCTTGTTCATCATTTGAATCAAAAGAGGAGTCATCATTGCCCACCACTACTAATGTGCCAATGTTGATATTGTTGATGTCCTTTGGAGAGTAGCCAGGACTAAAAGGACTCGGTTGTGCTATCTTGGGAGGGAGAAGTTGGGAAGACCTTGTTGTATCTCCCTTAACATCCAAGGATGACGAATCCCTTAGTGAGGGGAGAAAATTGGTAATAGGTATATGCCCTAGAGGTTTTTCTTCGAAAGATAACAGTTGCTTTATGCTTGGTACAGGGAGCAATAAGATGATGTGACCTTGTTTTGTCATGTTGAGTGGCACCATCTCACTAATCTATTATTGTTTGTGCCAGTGACACCATTATCAGTCGTGCACCTAATGCATTTGGTATTCAAGGGGCATTGAAAGAAGGAGGTAATAGATTAATTAGGCGTGAGAATTAATGGCCACCTATTGGTTGCCTGAGCATTATAATTTCTTTTGTTGAAAATGCTTCATATATTCTTTAGAGAAAAAAATAAGTACATTAAGATTCAAAGTGATTACACCTTGTAGACAAGGGGAGTACTAGGAAAGTCCCGACCTACATAAGCTAAAAAGGCTAGAAAATAAGCCTGAGCCTCTAGAGGGAGGGACTGACATCAAGATGGAATGCACTAAGGTTGACCTTTAGGTGCAATTCAAGCTATTGCTTAAAGATCCTCTATTCCCCTAAAGTATGGGGGTGAGGAATCTAATTGAAAGTAACCCTACATCAATGTTTCCATAGAAAACCAATTGCATCCAATCGAATTTTCTAACAAAGAAATTTGCGACAATCTCTAACCATCCATATATCCCCTAGGTGGGGACCCTTATAAGAGAGTGGGGCTACCAAAAAGGAGTGAAATTCAACCAGAAACGACGCATAAAAATCTCTTGCAATTTGACATCTCCAAAAAACATGTGGAACTATCTCATCCTTGCTACACAACACAAAAGTCGAATTAGTAATGCCAACATTGTGAAGCTTGCTCTTGAGAGCCAAACCATGACGAAGCAAAATAGACCCTCAAACTTTATGTTTGAAGGAAGCATAAGCTTTCCAAATAGTCTAAAACCTTCTTAGCTATTGCACCATCGGATCACCAAGCCCCCATTATTTATTTAAGCAGGTACCAATGTTAGAGGAGTGCTCAATCAATTCATCTACATTGCCACTCCTCCATCTACATTGCCTCCAAACTGGGCCTTCTCCATGCATTTGCATTTTAAATAAACATAATTTTGGTATCATGTGACAAAGGCCCTTGTTTCTGCTAATTAGCTTTTGAGCATGATTTAAAGTGCTCCATATGTGCTAGTATTGGGTGTTGTGATTCCACAAATCCTTCAAAAGAAACAAACCTTTCCTAGCCAACCTTTTACCTTCATACTTTGGTGAGAGCCTAAGCTGACCCCTTGAAGACTGGAATGTACATATTGGCCAGTATGCTAGGTCTTAGTGCTCACAAGTTCATTGCCAATTGAAAGAGGCAAGGATTGTTTGCTAGGACACCCACACCCTTTTGAGTAGAATCGAGCCTAAAATCATGAATGCCTTCCATTACCAATAATGTCACGAATTTGAAGAGGACCTTTAATCCCCCCAATGTGCTGAGATTGTTGAAATCGGTGCCACACTAAGACTTGCTATGGGGCATCCCCTTTCCTTGTTCTTATCACCCATTTTTCGGCAAGGGCCACTGCTTGGGATTTTATATTAGGGAGGCCCAAGACACTTTGTTCTCGAGGTAAGGTACAATGTCCCAAGCCTCCAAGGGAAGGCCCTTTGATCCCTCCCTATTTGCCCCAAAGAAAGCTTTAGAGAACACACTATAGGGATTTATATGCCATTTGAGAAGAGAAGAGACATGAGGAATTCTACATGTCTTGTTGTTAAGAATTCTGTCCACAACTGTAATTCTCCCAACAAGGGTCAAGTGAAGGAGGGACCAAGCTTGAAGTTTTTAATCAGATTTTCTCATGATCCACCTTCATTAGTCAATAATAGAAACTTGTACACCAAAGGGGATGCCCGCTAAATGATGTTTCAACTTCAAGATGGCCTAACATTATATTGTAAATAATATGTATTCAATGTTTTACTTGGTCAAGTGATACAATGCCCACCCATAGTATTAGGCCAACCACGATTCTATATAATTGGTTGGTATGTATCCTAAGCCTATTGAAAGGAAACTAATGAAGAGTGTAAAGCAATGTACAATTTCAACATCTCTTCTGCCTCTTTTGTTTTCTTTCTCTATTGATTTTGCATTCAAGAGATGTAGACACTGTTTATTGCTTTACAGTGTTATACTGTTCCTTACATAGAAACCATTTTTCAAAAGTGTAGATGGCTTGATACCATGGGTGTGGAATGACTTGACCAAGTCAAATATTGATGATATATTAATTGTAATATAATGCTAGGGCGGTTAGTAGGTGACCATTCATTCTCATCAATGCTTCTCTATGGGACTAGCATCTTTGGATTGGTCACATCAAAGATTGTTGTTTTTTTGAGGTCTTTTTTTTGGTGGACAATTGGTGTTTGCATCGATGGTCTCCCTCAATAAAGACTTTCTTCTAAGCTCCACCTCATCTTCTCCCTAGAAGGAAAGTGATGCCATTATCAAGGATGATATCTATGGGAGCTTCATTCAAGCTTTTTGGATTGCCCATTCTTGACCTCTTAGTCTTAAGTTGGTCTCGAACTTCAAGCATTTCCTTCATGTTTCTTATATTCTTATTGTTTCTCTTGAATTTCTTCAATATCATTGGTCTCATAGGCATAAGCTTCCTCTTGGTCAACTCAAGGTGTGTTCTCAGTGTTATCAAAACTTAAAACTAGACCGAACCGATCGACCCCGAAAATGCAAAATCGGACAGGACCGGAAAAAAACCGGTTGACCAAAAACTACATAAAGTATTTAAATTTTGAAAAAAGACATTTATATTCATGTGCATCCATATGAATCCAAACCATTTATACACAAATATGCAAAGTTTCTCATTTATATAGCAAGAGTGCATACAACCAAAATAACACTGAGTGCAATCCATCTCTGAACCAAAATACATCAACAACGAGGCTTTAAATGGCCTCTAGAGTCTAAAATAATCATGCTACAACAAATAACTACATATCTTCAAGATCATTACTTATATTAGGATCCTCATCATCAATGTCACCCTCTAAGCATTAAAATAAGATAGAAAAAGCTTAACATGCCTAATAAGTGATTTTACTTGAGTGAAGGGTACATTTTTACTAGGGTCATGACAAAAGAGTTCAACAATCAATGTGACCAACATCGAGGTACATAGAGGGCTTGCTGCTCTTGATTAAATGCCGGTTCCATACCCTCATACATGATAGAATCTAGTGGAAATGTCGCAATCCCGCCAATCTTGAATCCTGAAAAATGTAAAGTCTGCTGAATTTTGAATGGGACCTAAAATCTACTTTCTCTATATTAAGTCCAATGAGGTTGGAACCACTCTCAAACATCCTCAACAATTAATGGTTAAAAATTTAAATAAAAGTGACATTCTCCTTTATCTTTCATTTTCATTCTTTTTAAAAGTGACATTCTCCTTTATTTTTCATTTTCATCCTTTTACTTTAAAAATTTAACATTACCATTACCCCAGGGTTAGGTAATAGCCCCCCCTTCCATTAAATAATTGATATTTAAAAAAAAAATTTGAATTCTATGGATCCATGACACGTCGTACGAATGCTTTACGGAACCGTTCGGTTCGGTGAAAATGGCCAGTTCGAGACCGAACCGGCCAAAAACGGTTCTGTGCCACTTGACGACCCTGATTTGCCTCTAAACCAGTTCAATTGGCCGATTTTGCCTGACCGGAATGGTTTTAATAACACTTCTCTGTAGTTGAGAGTAGATATTGACAACTACATTCCTCGTGAGTAATGAATTTGCAGGTTTTCTCTTGTACGAAGTGTAGACCAGAGAGCATTTACAATTTTAGGTGCTTGGTTATTTGCAAGATTAAGTGTCAATGTTATTTGCTCTTAAGGGACTGTTATCCCGCACTTTTAGGGATAACTAGGAGATCATGTCTCGAGGCCCACAGGTCCTAGATATAGAGATCGAGAGCCAGATCGACTTTAGAATGGCTCTGGAGGGCCCATGTTTTCTCCCTTTCAGCGCCTCTACCTTGCCAGCAACAACAACATCCATCACCATCGGCTTGGTCTTATGTCAGAGATGGTTCTTACTCCATGAGGTAATGAGCCCGGGTATCATGGTATGTGTCACTTTGATCATTAAAACCCTTGAATATGTGCATTTAATTCCTTTTGTTTCTAACAAATGCTTGGATCATATACTTGCCCACTTGACCATGTCTGGGGGGATTGACAGGATGCCTTAGTAAGCCTGTGTCCGTAGGTTCTGGTTTGCCACTGGGGGGATTTCTGAAAAGCCATCGTCCTCTCTCGTCATAGCACCACTTTTTCATCTTGCTTCCCGCTCACCTATCCCATTACACTTGTTCGGGCACTGGGTTGTCCTATCATTTGAGGATTGCACCTTACCTAGTGGGAAGAAGGGGCTAAAGGCCCAGAAGGTAAAAGCAAGCTGGCAAAAGATAAAAGCCTTAGAATAAAACCTCGAGATGCTTCGCCTAGGGATCCTCGAGAAAGCAATAAAAGGCTTCTCAACAAGAAACAAGAGGGACCTGTAAAATAATAAAACAAGACCTAGTCAGAGGATAGGGGGTCTCATCACGAGCCAGCCTATTAGGTCCATGG
>ML827495.1:47107-61471 GCA_009831015.1 Picea engelmannii | reverse complement strand
CCTGTGCTCAACTTTAACCTTCTGTCACTCCATACATCTAGCGATGTATTCAAAAATCTCTTTCTTCATACCTGGCCAAAGTTAATGGCTCTTGACTACTGCCACAATTTTCTGATATCCAGGGTGCCTTGCATAAGACACATTATGCATTTCATTAAAAATCATAAGTTTCAAGTCCTGAACATTAGGTACATAAATTTTGTTCTTGTACAGAAGTGTTCTGTCGGTTTCCAATTTATAATTCTCCACTTTCTGTGGCATCTTACCTTGCTATAACTTTTCTACCAAATCCCTGTACTGCAAATCTATATTTGCAGCCTCCAAAATTTTTCTTTTAATATCAATTCAGTACATGCTAATGGCTGTAGCATGTAATTCATGTACTCTCCTATTGAGTGCATCAACCACTTTATTCTCCTTCCCTTTGATATGCTTGATATCAAAATTGTACTCACAGAGAAAATACAACCATCTACCCTATCTAGCATTCAAGGTTGGTTGACCAAAAAAATACTTCAGACCGTTATGGTATGTACTCAGTTCAAACCTCCTTCTTATGAGGTAATCCCTCCATTTATTTAGAGCCTGTACTATGGCTGCCAACTCCAAATCATGAGTTGCATAGTTCCTTTTGTGCTCTTTCAAATTTCTGGATTCATAGAAGATTACGAATCCATTCTGACTGAGGAATCCTCCCAGTCCTTCTTTGCATGCATTTGTACACACTACAAAGTCTTCATTCGGATCTTCAATCCTTAGTATTGGAGCATAGGTTAACAATTTCTTCAATTGCTAGAAGCTTCTCTCACAATCCTATGTCCACTCAAACTTCTTCTCCTTCCTTTGTAAGGAAGTGATAGGGTAAGCTATCCTTGAGAACCCTGTGATAAACCTTCTGTAATAAAAATCTAGACCCATAAAGGATCTGAATTTTGTCATGTTCTTTGGCACTGACCATTCTCCGATGGCCTCAATATTCTCAGGATCTACAACTATCCCATCCTATGAAATAATATGCCCCAATTAATAGATCTGTTTTTGATAAAATGAGCATTTGCTCAACTTGGTATACAGTTGATGCTCTCTTATCACTTGCAACACCATCCTGAGATGTTGTTCATGCTCTTCCTATACTTGGAGTACACCAGAATGTCATCTAGGAAGACTATGACAAACTTGTCTAGATAGTCCCTGAATACACCATTCATCAGGAACATAATAGAAATGGGTACATTCGACCATCCAAACGGCACAACTGTGAACTCATAATGACCATACCTTGTTCTAAAGGCGGTCTTGTTGATGTCTTCATCCTTTATCCTTACCTGGTGATATCCTGACCTGAGGTCTATCTTTGAAAATATCTTCCCATCCTTCAACTGATCGAAGAGGTCATCAATCCTCGACATAGGATATTTGTTCTTTACAGTTACTTTGTTCAATTGTATAAAATTGATACACAATCTCAACGTCCCATCCTTCTTCTTCACGAACAGGACCAGGGCACCCCAAGGTGACACACTTGGGTGTATATACCCCTTCTTCAGAATCTCTTCAAGCTGCAATTGTAGCTCTTTCAGCTTCGGTGTACTCATTCTGTAAGGAGCTTTTGACACTAGAGCTCCTACATGCATCAGGTTTATAGAGAAGTCAATATCTCTCTTCGGGGGTAGTTCGAGTACCTCCTGAAATACATCTTCAAACTCTTTAGTACCGTGTGATATCCAATCTTCGATACCTCATCCTTAGATGCTTCCTCCACATGGGCTGCAAATAATTGACAACCTTTCCTGTAGCACTTCTTCAGCTGCATTGATAATATTTCTCTGATAGCGATAGCTCTGGGAATTCCTTGGACTATTCTCTGATTTCCTTCCTCATCCAATAAAGTGAATTCATTGTTACGACTGTCCAAGATGGCATGGTACTGGTACAACTAGTCCATCCCAATTAGACAGTCATAAGAACCTAAAGGAAAAAGGTTCAATTTAGCTGTTGTGCTCAGTCCATTCATGTCCACTGGACATGACTTAACTAACTCAATGGATTTTCTCTTGGTTCCTGTAGCCAACTTCACTCTATTTAATAGGACAGGGAGGTGCGAAGAAGAGGCAGGCCAGCAGGAAATCCAAAAATGGAGAGATAGATGAGAGATCTTCGAGCAAGACTCGAAGACATGGAGACAGCTCAGAGACGCGGAGTTGGTGCAGGGGATCTTAGTGATTCTGAAGTTGAAAAGGAAGCTGGACATGAAGAAGGAGAGGTCACAGCAGAAGATGCATCAACCGAGCAGTTGATCAAAGCCATTGCCAAGATGGGTGCAAAGGAAAAAATGGACATTCCAGTCTATGAGGGTAACTTGAATGCAGAGGAGATACTAGATTGGATTAGAGCTCTCGATACATATTTCAACTATGAAGATGTCGAAGAGGATAAAAAATTCAAGCATGCAGTGACGCGCTTGAAGGGACATGCACCATTGTGGTGGGACGAACTACAAGCTGACAGACGCTGCAAAGTCAAGCAGAAGATCAAAAGCTGTGATTGAATGATCGCGAAGATGAAAGCGAAGTTCATCCCAAGGGATTATCAAATCACACTATTCAGGTGGATGTAGAACCTGAGACAGAAACTAATGACAGTGAGAGAATACACTGAGGAATTCTATCCACTGAACATCAGAGCGGGTCATCCGGAGAGTGATGATGAAAAGGTTGCTAGATATCTGAATGGTCTGAGATACGACATTCAGGATGAATTAAGCATGCTAACCATTCGAATGATGGAATATGCTTATCAATTGGCTCTGAAAGACAAGGAGAAGCTGAGCCAAAAGCAAGGACAGCGAGGGTGAGGCAGAAGGCCAGCCAAGAGGATAAATACCAAAAGCCCAAGGAAGAATGGAAGAAACCTTAGGGTAAGGTTGAAAGAGGAGGAACCTCACAGCGAGGGCCACATATTGAGCAGAGAGGACAACAAAATGATCAGCGAGGAGATTATGCTGATGGAAATACTTTTCCTCATACTAGAGGTCGAGGTAGAGGAAGAGGTGGAGTAATCACATGTTTCACATGTGGGAAGAATGGGCACAAGTCGTATAAGTGTCCAGAGAAAAAGAATGACATCGGAGAAGCTCACATCATAGAAGCGTAGAGGCGAGATGTTGAGGCCGAAGACACAGAAGGCGGAAGGTCGCTCATGATGCGTAAAGTTCTTCTGACACCCGAGAAGGAGGTGGAGAACTCGGTTCAGAGGACCAGACTATTCAGGACAGCTTGCAAGACCAAGGATAGGGTGTGCAAGGTCATTGTTGACAGTGGTAGCACGGATAATCTCGTTTCAACCGAGATGGTAGAGAAACTGGAGCTGGAGACGACTGATAATCCTAGTCCATACAGAGTTTCGTGGCTACAGAAAGGACACCAGGTAACTGTTACTAAACAATGCTTGGTTGAGTTCAAAATAGGGGGATACATTGATAAAATTTTATGTGATGTTATTCCCATGGATGTATGTCATTTATTGCTGGGTAGACCATGGAAATATGACAGAAATGTGATTCATGACGGGAGAATGAACACATATACCCTGGAGAAGAATGGGAGAACCCATATGTTGCTTCCGATAAAGGATAAAGAGATGAAGCTCCTTCCCAGGATAAAGTGGAAGTGATCAAGAATTGGCCATCACCGAGAAATGTGTTCGAGGTGAGAAGTTTCCATGGTTTGGCTAGTTTCTACCAAAAGTTCATCAGGAATTTCAGTGGGATTAGCGCAGCGATGATGGATACAGTGAAGAAGTGGCATAAATATTTTCACTGGACAACTGAGGCTGAGAAGAGCTTCAATCTGCTGAAGCGAAAGATCACGGAGCAACCAGTGTTTGTGCTGCCAGATTTCCAGAAAACATTCCAGGTGAAATGTGATGCTAGTGGGTTTGCAATAGGAGCAGTCTTGAGTCAGGAAGACAGGCCGGTTGCATATTTCAGTGAGAAGCTAGATGACGCGAAGCTGAAATACTCCACGTATGATAAAGAATTTTATGCTATCATACAAGCACTGAAGAAGTGGAGGCATTACCTTATCCCAAAAGAATTTGTATTGTATAGTGATAATCATGCATTACAGTTTGTGACTCAATAGGAGAAGTTGAATCAGAAACATGCAAAATGGGTAGAGTATATGCAGAATTTCACATTTGTGATTAAACACATTTCGGGTACTGCTAACAAAGTGGCTGATTCTTTGAGTAGGAAATGTTTGTTGTTGCAGGAGTTCCGAGTCAAAACTTTGGGTTTTGATAATCTCGGGGATATGTACGTAGGAGATGCAGATTTTGTAGAAGCGTATGAAGTGACTGAGAATCCAGTTCTCAGAGATAGGAGCCCTTGTATAGATTACATGATCCAGGAAGGATTGCTGTTTAGAGGCAATCAACTGTGTATTCCAAATTGCTCCATGAGGGAGAACTTGTTGAAAGAGAAACACAATGGTGGATTGGCAAGACACTTTGGCCATGACAAAACATTCACGAAGCTGAATGAGTCATATTTTTGGCCAGGGATGTGAGCAGATGTTAACAGGTTTGTTGAAAGATGTCGGATTTGTCAGCATTCAAAAGGAAGAAAGCAGAATGCTAGTTTTTATCAGCTATTGCCCATACTAGAGAGACCATGGGAGGCGATCAACATGGATTTTGTACTGGGATTGCCAAGGATGCAAAGAGGATTTGATTTCATCTTTGTAGTAGTGGACAGGTTTTCAAAGATGGCACACTTCATTCCATGCCAGAAGACCAGCGATGCGATGCACATTGCAAACTTGTTTTTCAAAGAGATCGTTAGACTTCATGGATTGCCGAAAAGCATAGTTTCGGACAGAGACACTAAATTCATAGGGAATTTTTGGAGAACCTTATGGAAAAAGCTAGGAACTAATCTGGCGTTTAGTTCTGCTTATCATCCTCAGACAGATGGACAAACAGAGGTGGTCAACAGAAGTCTAGGAGACTTGCTAAGAAGCTTGGTGACGGAACACCACAACAGTTGGGATAACATATTGCCACAGGCAGAGTTTGCATACAATGATTCACTGAATCGGAGTACAGACAAGAGTCCATTTCAGGTTGTATATGGGATGCAACCGAGAGGAGTTTCTGAACTATGGGATTCAGAATAGACTGCTACTAGCAGCGCTAGTGCAGAAGAATTCGCTGAGGCGATGAGAGAACTTCACAGTAGGGTGAAGGAACGACTGCTGAAATCAAATCAGGAGTACAAGAGCAGAGCAGATCAACATCGAAGACAAATTTAGTTTGAAGTTGGTGATCTGGTTCTGGCGCATCTAAGGAAAGAAAGGTTCTCGAGGGGAACATACAATAAGCTAAAAATGAAGAAAATTAGGCCATGCTAGGTCTTGAGGAAATTCAGAGAGAATGCTTATGAGATTGAGTTGCCAGATGGCATTGGGATATCTCCGATATTCAATGTCGCAGACTTATACCCATACAGAGCTGGAGAAATAGAGACTACAACTGAGCAACCAGTAATCCAGTGGGTGAAACAATTACCAGTAGCAGAGAAGCCACAGATGGAGTGCATACTGGACAATAGAGTGGGTAAGAAGACCCGAAGGAAGGAATACTTCTAGTATCTGGTCAAGTGGAAGGGCCACCCAGTGGAAGATGCCAGCTGGGAGACTGAAGCAGTCATACAGAAGCATGGACACAACGTGCAGGAGCTCATGGACAGGAGCCCATGAAAATTTTCAAGCGAGGGAGTATGATGCAGGAGCATCGCCCACGTCAAGCGAACCATCACGGAAAGTGAAGAACAACTGGATAGTGCCAGCACAAATTTTGAAAGCACCTTGATATTGTTGCGCAAACATTAATGCGTGAATTTTAATGAAGCACACTTTGTATGTTGTAAATGGACCTTGATCAGATAGCTCTCGTCCTTAGGTAGATGAGGCATTTAATAGATTTAATATAAAGTAGATAGGAATTAAATTCTAGATTTGATAGCGTAGAGTCCAAGAGGGAAACAGGATACAGACACCCTCCTTTGTATCATTGTATTATTATTGAAGCATGAAGCAGCATTGTTAAAAGAGAGCATGCAGAGAATTGTGTGAAGAACACCCATGTATAGATATTTGAATTAATAGAAGAAAGCTTTGATTCAAATTCATGGTTGTGTGTGTGTTTCTCTATGTATTGTTGATATGCTCATGAATGTTTGCTTTCTGTCATACATTTGCTTTTATATGCTGTGTATGTGATTTCATGGTTGAATTGAAGTCTTTGAGGAAAAGGAATTAGTTTCAATTGTTTCTCTATCTTGAACCAGAGAATTCCTGCAAGGAGTGCAGTTGAATCGTCTGCAAGGAGTGTGTTGACAGAAGGGTTCAATTAGAGATAAATTTTGTTCTAAGTTCTCAGGGGGTACAGTGGAGCTGAGGAGCCGTGCAAGGAGTGCACAGGCTAGATAAAGTCTCAGAGTCACGATTCTGAGAAAAAGGAATTAAGACTGCTACTGCAGGAGTGCACAGAGTCGAAGCTTCAACACTTAGGCATTGTTGAAGATTTTCTGCAAGGAGTGCGTGCAAAGAGTTTCCTGAAGGGACTCGAAACTTGTGAGAAAAGATCAGGAAGGATAGGCCTTCGAGTTCGTCGAAGGACGGTATAGACAAAGTCAGGCCTGGAATTCTTGCAAGGAGAGTCACAGGTTTGTGCACAGGGTGATGAGTTCTGTGGAAGAGCACCTCATCATTTTGTATACTTCATTTGGAAGGGATAGACGGTCAAATTTCTCCAAGGAGATTTCGTGAAAATCTGTGGGTCGTTGGATCTCTCGGAGTTGAAGGAAGGTTGTAGTGCAAGCACAAAGAAGGCTCAAGCTCAGGACAGATAGAGCGTTGATCCAAGCCAGCTAGGGCCGTTTGATCCATCGCGAGATCGACTATCGGGGTTTCGCGAGGAAGGGATTGAAGACTTGGCCACGGGAGTCGTGATAGTGCGAGAAGCGATATCCCGAGAGATTTTGTAAATAGTGTGGGCCACAGCAGGGTGACGTGGCAGGTGATGTGAGATATCGGTGTTTCGACGTCTCGGGCATTGGGAGCTGACATAGGAGTTAATTGACCTCGCGAGTAGCGAAGTCGCGAGGGAGCGAGATCGCGAGGTTCGGCCTTTCGGCATCTCGTGTATCGAGGGTTGGAAAACCGAATGTTTGGTGTCGCAAGTTGCGAAGACGCGATAGAGCCGAAGTCCTGATAGCGGAGGGAGAAAATCAGCGTTGACTGATATCTCGGGTCTCGGGCATTCGAGAGCCCAGTGATCAACAAAGAACTTGCAAAGCTGCGAGTTTCGATCCTCCGGTAAGATAAAGAAGGGGGATCGAGCGAAGAAGAGTTGTGGGTGCATATTTCCCGATAGGGAAATAGCAGAACATTGACGTTTTTCGGGCCGAGAGGAAAGAAGGTCTTGGAGAAGCGGACATGCCAGTGAGGATGCGACTGCATCACTTCAGTAATTCCAAAAACCTTCGTTTGTATTCATCAATGGTCATGCTGCCCATCTTGAGTTCAAAGAACTCTTTCATCTTTCTGTCATAATATCTTTTAGTCAAGTATTTCTTATTGAAATACCTCTTGAATTCTCTCCAAGTGATATCTTTCTCTCTAATGTGCTACACCTGCACAAGTTTATCCCACCACATAGATGCTTTTCCTTTCAGTTGATACATCACAATTTTTCCTTCTGCATGAGAGGAATAATTCTGCAGTTGGAAATATTTCCTCATGCCAAGAAACCATGTTTCGACATCTTCGTCCTTCTTGTGTTCTCCATCAAATGTAGGAGGCTTAATCTTGTTCATTTCACCCTTTAGTTCATCCACTCCAGATCTCCTATTCTTTCTTGTAGGAGATGGGCTTGAACTACTATGTGCCCTCTTCTTGGAGTGACCTTGGGAGTGATGATAGTCTCTACCAACACTCCTTGATCTTCTTCCCTCAGAAGTATGGTGAATCCCTATTTTTCTCGAGTCTCTCTCCTTGTCCAACTTATTTTCTATTCTCTCCAGACTCTTCATCAACTTTAAGTTGAATTCTCCCTACTGTTCCTTAGTTTTCATGAGATTTCTTCTATCTGCTCGGTGAGTTTGGGCATCTTTCTACAATCGTTCAATGATTTTCATCATATTCCCTTCCTTATATATCTCTTCTCCATGCCCATTGGAGTTGGACCCTTCAGCTCCCAAATGAACATCCATTCCTTTGATTCATTCTCTGAACTGGAAGCATTCCATGTCTCCTCCATTCCACGTCTACCTAGCATCCTATGGCTGACACTTGCTATGTAACATTAGGCGTATGAGTTTCGGGACTTTGGGACTTCAAAATATTTCACATCCGCACACCCGAACCATTAATCTCCGAACACTTCCATGTCACCTCAGGTGACGTTACTACGTTACATCACTTAAAGTTTTCCCAATTGCGGGGGCATGCAACTATGGTTTGGAGTAACCCTCCTTTCATCCTGCAATTCTCCTGACGCTAAAACATAACCCCTCAGTGAAAGCACGGTTTGGATTGCGAGACAACCTTGGAGAATTAGCTTCCATGCAACTTGGGTCCCCGCAATTTCTCCTAGCTGTTGATCTTGATGTATCATGATCAACGCCACTATGGGTCCTCTGACCTTTAACTACGTTACGTAACCTCGAACCCCACTAACCCTGCTCACATAGGATGCTACATGGCAAAATACTAGCGACTGATACGTGGCCCATTCAAATGGCCGACACTTGTCACGTTCCAAATTTCATTTCAATCTTCCACGGTCTCTAAACCCACTGACACATGGCACACATACCATGTGTCCACGTCACCTCTAGGCGACATCATCATGACTCACCACTTCGACTCTTCAGGCTTCGGGAGTTTCAACTCCTCTACACTCACTTTTGTCTGGAGCGCTTTCTACTAAAGTTCACGATCTACCGATGCGTTTCCTTCACAATCGAACGATTGCGATCTACTTTGGGACTTCGGGATTTCATCACACTCCACACTTGGAATCCTCCGAAGCGATTTTCCTTTTCCTTCTTGGACACGAATCTAACATTCAGGCTCTTTTCCTACGATCTACGATGTATATCTCCTTTGGAATTTTATGCCTCAACGCATTCCACTTCTCTTGACTGCTGAACTCTGAAAGGCTTCAATGATAACCTTCCTGCACCTTCTCCGGATCTAACGATCGTAAAGGTTTTCCTCTACTTCCTAACAGATCCTATGGCTACAACACCCCAAGTGTTGAGCTCTCTCTCTCTCTATGGTCAAATACCAAGCTGGCTGTGGTTTTATTCTACCGCTACTCCTCCTAAGCTTCGTAACATGCCCAAGTAACCCCTTGGCACTCAGAAACATTCTAAGGTTCGAAATTGGTTTCATCCGAACACCATTTCTTCTCGAAACCTTGGTTCAAAAGACCACTTATCCAGCCGATCCAAGCTTAGCATTGAAACCTTGGCTCTGATACCATATTGTAACGTCCTTGGCCATCAACCCCACTTTCAGGCAATGCTACTATGCAAAACATTCACATACATACATACACACACACACACACACACACACACACACACACATATATATATATAACATGCATATTAAATCAAATTAATTCATTTAACATAGAATTACTGCCATCATATAGACTTAAATAGAAATAACAATAAATATCATTGCAACGGAATACATGATAATATTACAATCATCACAGACATGCATTTTAACTAAAATTAAACACATAATGATACTTATATTTGAAACTGTAGTAACTCCACCAAATATGTGCAGACCTTCCACGAACCTCCTAGCCTTAGACGACACTGCTCATCACGCTCAACAGTGGGTCACCCCCAAGTTGGGACTAAGCTGCACCCCAGGCAAGGGAATCCTAGACTAGGCTAAGGTTACAGGAAAACTGCACAGAGCAACTGAAAGGATTCTCTCTAGGAGCCTTCTTATGCCCACTACTCACGGAATCTCATTCCCCACATGCCTGTTCCACTCAGGAGTATACACCATCACAAGCACAGTCCATTGGTGCTTCACCTCCCTCTCTGGGTCTCAACAATAGGTCGGATCAAGAATTCTCAGAGATTCGTAGTTGGTGCTGGACTCTCTCCGGGATAAAACCACTTCTCAACATACTCTCTCACATGGAGAGAGCTGCTCACAGGCTTGAAAACTTGAATCTTCAACCATAGGCTTGACAACCCGCTTCTTCAACCCGTTTCAACACAATTCCTACAAGGTGAGGATAAAAGTAACACAATTCCACTCAGGAAAAATAGAAGGCAACAACCCAAAGACAATTTGGGTATGGAATTGACTCTACAAGGGCGGATAGGATGGGCTCATAGGATACATAGGTGACATGGCTCAATCCATGGGTTTTCCATTGGTTTCAGGGTGCGTGACAAGGAATGAACGTAGAGGTCGAACAAAGACTCAAATGGTTCAGACGACGGATTCGTCGGCTTCTCAGGAAACCATTACAATTTTCTAGTTCAGAGCTGCATGAGGGTATGCAAAGATCAGATGCAGATGCACAACAGGACATACAATGGATGCCCGAATGGAGAACAAACCCCGATCACATCTCAATTCTTGGGTTAAATTGCATGTGCCTGGGCCGACACATGTCACCCATGAAGCTTCATGCACTCCATCAAGTACGCGTTCCCTTTTCCAGGAACTTAGGATAAAAGTATACCATTCACACCACTTTGGAATAATAATAAATTATTATTCCCAAGGATTTAAGCCCCTAAGCTTAGACCCTCTTTCCCTTACCCACTTTGTGGAAACTTAGTCCCCCATCACTCTTTCTTCGTGGTCGGTCTGCACATAGTGATGTTTAATATTTATTAATGTTTTTCATAATTACATATACAAAAACAAGCTCCTAGCCTATAACACTTAGGCTCTCCGGCCTAATAAAAACATAAGCCCACCAACTTATCAATACTCGGCTCACCAACCTACAAAACATGATTACAATTCATAATATAAATGGGGGCACGTCCTTGGGGTATTACACTTAGCATTGCTTTCTGTCTGTAGAATACACTATATTACGAATGCTTCCACTTACCATTGCTTACCTTTTCGTTGTTGTGTTTAGTTATAGTTTTCTTCAAAATCCGAAACCTCCTAAACATTGATATAGATCCTCACCAATAAATCATAAGAAATTTTCACATAAATTATTTAATTATAGGAAAATGAAAAAGGCTAGGTGGGCGGGTTTACAAATTCAAAATAATAGGCAGGGAGGGTTTACAAATTCAAAATCTGCAATGGAATGGACATCAATCCTTGGCACCTTTATTAAATTCAAAATTGAAAATTCAAACGAGCACTGCATTAATAAATTCAAAATTAAAAATTCAAACGAGCATTGTTGTATAGTATATTGCAGGGTTTGTATTTTGTATGCGTTTTATCATATTGTATGGGTCATAGCGTAGAAGACAATCGAAACAGAAACGACTCTCTGAGAGTTGGAGGACCGAGAACACAAAACTAGGCACGAACGTCGAGGGTGTCGAGGGTGGTCACGGGATGGTCATGATCCATGGTAGCATGATGGGCATCCGGATGACAGATACATTCAGACACAGAATTTAACGTGGTTCACCCAATCCTTGGGCTACGTTCGCAACAACTGGCTTCTTTATTATTATTTGTGCAATCATCTCAGGCTTGTGCATTGCTCTACACTAGATACATCATGATATCTTTCCCCATCCTTCCTAGCCACTCTGCAGTGCATGTCTCTCTCTGAAAACTCTCCCCTAACCCTTCAGACATAGACTCTCTCTCATTCTCAACCTATTCTCTCAGCAGTAACACCAATCTATTCTTCCCAACCCATTACATATGTATACACAGAGCTTAGGCCTCAAAACCATACTAGCTTATCACAAAACCCTATGACAACTCATTATGACTTATTACAACTCATGACAACAGATAGTTCATGTGTGTTTTTCCTGCCTTCGCTTATGCATGCTTCTTTTCCTTTATATTCTCTTGCATGTTGCTTTTCCTTTATTTTCGTCTACATTTTGTTTTTCTTGCTTTATCTCCTTGTTTTTATTTCCTTGCTTTATTATCTTTCATTATCTTCTTATGCGGTTTTTTTGCGCTCTCGATCCTGAATGCGCCTTTACTGTGCACTCCGATCATGAATGTGCCTTTACTACGCACTCCTCAACCCTTAGGATATTTCTCAAAAATGCATCCAAAATGCGTGTCCAACAGTAGATTTCAATTTTATTTATAAGATATGTTGTGATGAACTATTCCAGTGAAATATCCACGACAATTTACAGATCATGTTGCTATGAGGTTGGCCTATGAATTGGAATTGAATAGAGCATCTACCTTGGTCTTTTTGACCTAGATATTAATATGGAAGAGTTTTGTCATCTTCTTCGTTTCCATATTAATATCTAGGTCAAAAAGACCAAGGTAGACACACTCTATTCAATTCCAATTCATAGGCCAACCTCATAGTAGCATGATCTGTAAACTGTCGTGGATATTCCACTGGAATAGTTCATCATAACATATGTGATAAATAAAAATTTGCATGCATTTTTGAGAAATATCCTAAGGTTTGAGGAGTGCGCAGTAAAGTCACATTCATGATCAGAGCGCACAGTAAAGACGCATTCAGGATCAAGAGTGAAACAAAAGCGCATAAGAAGATAATGCAACAAAATAAAAGGAAGGAGATAAAGCAAGAAAAACAACATGCAGACGAAAATAAAGGAAAAGCAACATGCAAGAGAAAATAAAGGAAAAGAAGCATGCATATGCGAAGGCAAGAAAAAAACACATGAACTATGTGTTGTCATGAGTTGTAATGAGTCATAATGAGTTGTCATAGGGTTTTGTGATAAGTTAGTATGGTTTTGAGCCCTAAGCTCTGTGCATACATATGTAATGGGTTGGGAAGAATAAATTGTTGTTGCTGCTGAGAGAATAGGCTGAGAATGAGAGAAATTCTATGTCTGAAGGGTTAGGGGAGAGTTTGCAGAGAGATACTTGCACTGCAGAGTGGCTAGGAAGGATGGGGAAAGATATCATGATGTATCTATTGTAGAGCAATGCACAAGCCTGAGATGATTGCACAAATAATAATAAAGAAGCTAGTCATTGTGGATGTAGCCCAAGGATTGGGTGAACCGCATTAAATTCTGTGTCTGAATGTATTTGTCAGCCGAATGCCCATCCATGCCGCCATGGATCATGAAAATCCAGCAGCTACCCTCGACACCATTGACGTCCGTGCCTAGTTTTGTGTTCTCCATCCTCCTTAGGTAATCCCCTTAAAAAAGTAAGCATGTGAAAACATCTGATGTCCTCCTTTTTTATTGAGAGCGCTCATCCTACAAGTATATAGAACTACATGTCTTCTATTCAATGCAATAATATTATCATGCTTCCACTCGTTCCATTTACATTTTATCTTTGTAGGTCGAAAGCGTTCGATCTTACGGGTTTTTCTGTCACAACTTTTACCATTGTTTCAATTTATCAAAATCTCTGAATATTTGAAGTGTAGATCAATGTTGTAATGAATACCTTTTCTAGCAATGATTTGTATGGATATTAAACTCGAGGTTCAAAATTGTTTAAGTGAAAATCACAAATTCATATAGATTTTAGAAAATTAAAATTTCATAATTCAAAATATAAGGTTAAGAATTTCAAACCTCTTTGTCTATGAATATGAGTAAAATCAAGATTTTTGCATCCACAATAGCTAGGTGCTCTACAAAACAATATGAGGGAGATGTTGTTGCACCTAGAGTAGCTAGTTGCTCTACAACCTAGTATGGGGGAGATGTTGATGTTGTCAGGTTCTCATTATGTTATTAAGCAAGTCCAATATGGAGAAGAAGTTGTCACTTAAGGTTATGTTAGAGATAAGGTTATATTAAAAAAAAAAGTCCTATAATTATAAAAAAAATTAACAATAATAAAAATAAAGTTGACTCAATTAAATGAAAACAATCAAAACATCTAAAATATTAATTCCTTCCCAATAGAAAAAATAGACACTAAGAAATCTAATCCCTTTGGGTACTTATAGATTTTATATGAAAAATTATCAAAGTAAAACATTATATTATAGAGCACCACCTTTATTGAAAAATAGAAAAAAAAAATAAAAACTTTAATGTCATAATATATCATACAATCATTTCAAAATATTGTATTATAAATTCATCTTTAACCTAAAATAAAAATAAATAAAAATAAAAACCTAATA
>ML827495.1:19009-46996 GCA_009831015.1 Picea engelmannii | reverse complement strand
TTTATATAAAGATTAAAGTTAAGAATTATAAATATTTTGATTGTATAAAAATTTGCATATATATATATATATATAATTTGAGTGGTTTAATGGTTAAAAACATTTGTTTCCTCTTTGAATGTCATGTCCCTTGTCCCACAAACAAAGGGATCTCAAAAACCAAGTTTGACCATGACATAAATTATTATTTTTAACATTTCCTTTCACAAGTCTTCCAAATATTTGTGGTCCTTCCAATTGTAAATTCTGTCAAAGACAATTTAAACAAAATCCTTTAATTATAACTTGAATGTTAATGCAAAATATAAAAGCCTAAATATAACAAAAGATATTTTATTTATTTTTAAATTCTACATTTGAAACTATAATGTCACATATAGTTAAATTTTTTAAAAATGAATAAAGTAATAAACAGTTACTAAGTAAAACAAAATATTATTATTTAATAATAATAATAATAATAATAATAATATGAACATAATATTATTTTTTCTAATAAACCATATATTTGGAATGAATGGAATCTATGTGTATGCACAATTTCATGAGAAATTAATACATGTAACATATAAGATAGAGATAATGTACACCCGTAAAATTATAAATAAACAAAAAAAATTACATGTCCTTCACAAACTTATCATTTTAAGAATGAAATTTTACTCTAATAATTTTTTATTTTGAGATTTTTGAATGGTTAGAAATATCTTGGAGAGATTTACATCTATGATATTTTAAAGTTTTGAGATTTTTATATAATTTTTTCTATTTTCAAAGGAAAAGAATATTATTTTTTACATAAAAATGAATTTTTTGTATTTTTTTCATATTTTCTTTTCTTATCTCATAATGACATATATATTATATTTATGAAAAAAACATTTCATTTATAGGGTATGTGTGGTGATTGTATCCATGTGACTAGAAAGAATAGTTTAGCACTTCATACATTTATTTTCATACTTAAAATGTGGCTATGGCCAGGAGACCCCTCTATCATTTGTAATCTTCATATTTTCACACATATTATGCTTATGGGACAAAGAATCCCTTTGCAGGGACCACATGTTTGTTTAGGGCCCATGTGCATAATCAATGAGCCTTCAAAGTGTCTTTTAGTCCCTAATATAATAGTATCACCCTGTAGACCATGTCTAGGGCACTGAGACCCATTAGTGGTTCACAAAATCTTGTAATGGTGCCCATATTACACCACTGGGTGGAAGATTTCCTTTATAAGACCTTTGTGGTGGTTTAAGACAAAAAATAATTCAGTTATTTAAGAGCTAAAACTTTAAAATCCCAAAAATAGATCTCACAAAATTTTATATGTGATGTTTGACCAGATTTCAGTTTCAGATTAATTTATAGTTATAATAAGGTATTCTTATCTGAATTGCAAATTTCCAATATTTAATAGATAGAAAGAAAATTCAGCGATTTACTTTGCTTCATGTCCTCATGTCCATTAGATTAACCAAATTGGCAATCAACATAAACTCAGGCGTTCCATCATAGTTAACATAGTTTACATATACAGTCAGATATCCCTATTTATAACATTTTGGAATTACGTTTATGATTTTAAAATCTCAACCAAAAACCCAAAAATGAACATTTTGAAAGCGCCAAACTACACTGAGCTGTCAACGTAAAAGACAGAAAAGTGCCACTTTGTATAAATCAACAACGACGCAGAATTGTCAGCATTCAATCATGGTTGTCTTCCCTTCATAAAGACACGTGAATGTGAAATTCATTCAAGTTTCAGAGTGACTTGTTTATAGCCAATCAAGGTGTTTTGTTCAATAAGAAGTGACTTGTTAATGGATCCAGGATCTGCACAGGCCGCCCTGGATCCAATTTTCTACAGCAAGACTTGTCCCAACGTGGTGCAAATCGTTGCCACGGTTGTTAACAAACATTTGAAGCAGGACAACGCTATGGGAGATCCTATTGTTCTCACGTTCTTCCATGATTGCTTCATGGAAGAACATAGTATTTGTGTTTGTGGAATTACAAGCAGCATTAATAGAATCAATATGCAGAAATTTGGGTTTTATGTAGGACTGTGATAGATCTGTTTTGCTGGTTTCTCCAAATAAAACTGCAGAGAGAGACGCAGTTCCCAACCTCACTCTCAGACAATTTGATGTTATTGACGAAATAAAGAGCAATTTGGAGAAAAGCATGCCCAGGTATTGTTTCCTGTGCTGATCTTGCTGCCAGAGATGCAGTTTTACAGGTGAGATAATACCTCTCTTTCAGACTTTTTGATTTTAATGGTATTGTTATAGGTTTAGTTTAAGCAAGATGCTCTACAGGGTGGGGAAATCTTAGTAATAGAAACAATACTGCACAATCTGAAATACAATCGATGAAAAGTAATATTTAAGGTTAATGTCTCAGCAAAAATACCATTCTTGTGTTTTGGAACCAAATAATTTGGATTGTGTACCTGTAGAGATTTTAGATGTCTCAGGGTTGCACTGTTCAATAATTATCGTACTTACCAGGAATAAGTTAACGGTGTAGCAAACAAAATCCCTTTTGTTAGAATTTTGTGTAGATGGATTTTTTTTCATAACTCAGGTTAGAATTTTGTCTGAATTTCGAGATTATAAATTTTTATGGCAGAAATTGTAACATTGAAATATTTGTAAGATAAAAAAATTGTAAGATTTTTCATTACTAGATTGTATTACATTATTATTAAAATAGAGATTTTCGTTATAAATTAAGTTAAATTATAACATTAAATTTTAAATAATAATTTTACAATTAAAAGATATTTATAAACTCTAGTAAATCAATTTTTATTTTAGACTTTTAAATAAATAGAGACAAACCTCAATGTTGTTGTAGATGAGGACGGTACCAAAAAAAAATGTAAAATTAAAATTAGTATATGAAATATTAGAGTTTAAATGGATTGATGGTGGTTTATATATATATATATATATATATATATAGTATGAGTTTAATGGTTAAGAAAATTCAATGTTCTTTTTAAGAGGTTATAAGTTCAAATAGAGGGGTAGAAGAGGGGTAGAATAAGGTAGTTCAAATAGAGGAGTAGAATAAGGTAGGATATGTATATCTCCATAAATTTTAACAGTTAAATCTATCTTTAGATTCATCTGGAGAGCCTTGATCTATCTCCCTTAAATTGAACAACAACCATTAAAATGTTTTAACCATATACATTTTTTTTTTTTTTTAATTGCTTTATGAATATGTATGGAAGACATTGAAATATTTTTTTAAGGGAGACCTACATGGGCTGTTGAACTGGGTCGAAAAGATGGACTTATATCCAGCAACTCTGATGTAGCAAGTCACCTTCCTTCGTCTCAATCGACATTTTTAGCTCCAATCGGCATAAGAGACCTTGTCACTCTTTCAGGTATGACTATTACTTCACCCATACATTCGGTAAAACCCATTTTCCTCCTGTTGCAAGGCGCCTCTATCAATTCAGCAACAACAACGGGGTCGATCCGACACTGAACAAAACATATGCAGCCCGAATTCAACAGTCCCACTCCGATCACATTCGACAACGCCTACTTCCAGGAACTGTTGCAAAATGAGGGCATTTTCTCCTCTGACTCTGCTCTGGTAATCGATGGCAGGACTAGGGTTTACGTGACAGAATATGCTAACGACGAAAACTCTTTTCACGAACAGTTCGGTGATGCCATGAATAGAATGGGCAGGATTCAGATCCTGACTGGCCAACATGGTGAGATTCGTAAGAGATGTGGTTTTGTCAATTCAAACTCAACTGGGCAGGCTTCCAACTTATGATCACGAAGGACAGACAGACTACGTGATATTGTGACAAGTCTGGATTTGCATTTTTCCTGCACTTCTCTAGACGGTTTAAACAAGTAGAGCAGTGGAACAGTGTACCATGGGAGAAGCAAACCACTAACAACAAATGATGAGAATAATTATGCAGTGTATCAATAACTTGTGATTTTGAAAGTTAAAACAAAGAGCACTGTATTAACCAACTAAATCAACATCTCACTAAAAAACTTTTATATTTTAAAAACAATGAATAGGACATGGTTATCTTCACTTGCAAAAATTCTTTTATTTCTTTAAACATTAAAAAATTAACAACCCCATAAAGTCATTCATTTGATTCAAGATATTATTTTATAGAGATAATAAGAGGAGCAAGTTACTTAAATGGGTTAATTTTTTTTATATCTTTATAATTATGGTAGGATGTTGGATAAATTAGATAAATTATTGTTATGGTAGAATGCTTTATAAATAGTTAGAATTCAAGAGTAATTTTAAGAACCTTTTAAATGGGTTAATCCCATGATACTTTGGAAAATTGGGAGACTATTTTATCATTCATATATATATATTGGTTATTTTTTTTCTAATTTTATACAATTTTATAAAATTTTGAGAATCTTTCATTGAATTATAAATTTTTGAGGAACCTTTCACTAAATTATAAAATCTTGTAAAATCTTGACAAATTTTTTGATAAAGAAAAATGCATTCATTAAATTGTAATATACTCATTTTACATATTTGGAAAAAGAAGCATAATTTGGAAAAAGAAACATAATTTGTCCATCCTCTAGACAAGGCTGCAAGCATCACCAGTTGTGTTTGTTAAGGTTCTTAGTGTACACTCTTGCACATCCCTCTAAGGATATTTCACCACAAAGTTCATATGTGTTGATCGTGAGCACCACTTTGCTCACTAGATATTAATCTTTGCTCTACCACTTCTATCATGGATTCTTTATTACTGATTCATTGATTATGAAATGACCCTTCAAACAAGTTCATCATAGGATGTTCCTAAATAGGAGCACACATAATTTTATCCATCGATAACTCCAAAAGTATAAGAATATTTCTAGGTCACATTCCATGTAAGACTCTAATCATCCATTTGTATCCATAAATGACCCCTTTCCAAGGAAGAGAGGTCATTTAGACTTCCATAATTAAGGATGAAGAATAAAAGATGTAGATTCAATAAGGGTTATTATGTCATCATGTATATCTATACTTGGTAATAGCATGGTGCAAAGTCAAAGTTTTATCACCCATTTTAAGCCCATTAAGGGAAACACATGCAATGCCTGTCACTTGGATCCTACTACATACTAACTCCCAAAATTGAGTTGCAAAAAAATAAAGAAGAAATAAATGACCTTGAATTATATAGAAATTTATTTTTTCCATATGATTCAAACACCAATAAGAAAACATCTTTCTTAGTTACATAAAACTCTCCACAACATGTGCATTATTAGCAAAACCTTTGTAATGATTTTTTTTCAAGCTTGTTTATCAAGTTTGTTCTTTAACTTTGACTTCAAGAATGATAGTGCACTAAACACTTTCTCATCCTCCACTAGCTACTTTTAATGCTCTTTTAGTCTTGACATCAAAAATATAATTTCATTAGAGGAATGTTGATCTCATGTTAATGTGTATCCTATGATGAACACATCGGAACCTAATGCATATACCAATTTTCTCTCTGCTTAGCTAAGTAGAGCTCATTTCCCTTTCTAAATAACTAATAAGTATTTTCAAAGAAAACATAAAACAAACATAGTAGATACTAAAAGGTCAAGGTGCTTAAGTCACGCCACAAAGTGAAAGGAAATAAATTTTGTTCCTAGCACAACAATGCATAAGAGGACGAAGGTCCTAATTAATATAGAGATGAAAAGCTCTTAGGACAGGGTCCTAGATTTTAAAGAAGTCAAGTTCCAGTGACATCACTCCTTCACAACCTCTATTTAAAATGGAAGTGATTAAGGTGAGATTGTTGTTGTTAAGTTGAATCATTGGTTGAAACAGTTAGAAGTGTAATTTAGTGTCCATAATATAGATGAAGAGTAGACACTTTCATTTGATCGATTGAAACTGGAGGGCCATGCACTAACCTGGTGGGAAAGCCACATGAAGACATTTATGTTGGAGGGTGATCCACTAGTAACAAGTTGGAGGTGTTTAAAACCCTCATCAAGTCCCAATTTTACCATATTCAGTGTGTAGAGGACTAGTGGATCCGTTTTCATCACTTCAGGCAAAGGCATGGGCATAGTGTGCTAGAGTACACCACCGAATTTAGGAAGATGGTGATCATGTTGGGTATCTCTTTGAAGAACTCATATGTACTCCTAAAGTATCTCGGAGGTCTACAGAGTCATTTGTGAAAGTAGGTGATGCTCTTCAAACTAAGGACCATTGATGAGGCTTGTGTAAGAGAAAAATACCTGGAGAACATATGCCATAAGAAAGGACAACCCGATGGTTCTAAAAAAAATGACCACCAAGATTCTTTCAACGAGGGGAATAAGAAGTGGAAAGGAAAAGAAAAAAAGACGAGAGTCACTGTACATTAGTGCAAGGATCCAAACAACCATTGCAACCATTGTAATATGGATGGTCACATCGAAGATAAGTGTTGGAAGCTACATCTAGAGATAAATACAAAGAATAGTAAGAAAGGATGCCAAAAAGAAGAACCCATTAGCAACGGATTCCAATAACCTAGAAGAGAGTGGCTTAGATGTGGATGAGAAGATTTTCTGCACTTTAGTGCAAAAGGAAATGAATTTGAGTAGCCTTCATCACATGAAAGTAAATGGTTGGCTTCCGTATATGTGCATATACGAAAGTTGGCCACTTCCGTATATGCACATATATGAAAGTTGGATTCCATATATGCACATATACGGAAACACACATATAGGTAAGACCACTTCCATATATGCACATATATGAAAGTTTTCATCTATAAATGCACATTTATGAGAGGTGACTTCCATATATGTGTTCTTCTGTATATGCACATATACAAAAGCTTTCATCTGTAAATGCGCATTTATAGTTTAGACAAATTTCATATATGCTCGCTTTCGTAAATGTGCATATATGACAATTGTCATGAGTAAATGCACATTCATGGAAGTCAAATTCCCTATAAGTGCGCATATACGGAAGCTGCCTTTCGTAAATATATATGGAAGATGCCTTCCATAAATGCACATTTACGAAAGGTGGCTTCTGTATATGCACGCTTCCGTAAATGCACATTATGGAACCTCCCTAGAAAAAAGGTATTAAGGGAAGACAGATTCTTGGAAGGTGGAGTCGCCAAATGAGTTTTAAGAAGAGCTCATCAAAGGAGGAAGGGGAACATCCTTCAAGTGGAGTCGTCAGGAAAGGTAGGGAAATGTTTTCGGATAACTTGTCAAAGTGTCATTAGGGTTTGGAAGAGGATTTAAAATCCTCCTGAACAATGATGCCAAAATTTTATCACACGAGTTGTAGGTTGGGAAAATCCCAAACCAAACCGCAATATGGTGACAAATAAAAGAACACATATCCACTGTCATCTCAGATAGGTAATCCCATCACTTTAGAGGTGATGTGATCACCTCAAGGGGAAATCACGGGTGACCCTAGGGGAAAATGAGAAGGAAAAATATAATTATGAATGGATGCCCCTGTAAGTCAAGTTGATAGATGGAAATAGGGTTGGAAACAATTCTCAATAGTAGTCAATGGTTTCCAATTCTTTGAGTACTTGCGAAAAGTGTTTGTACATGCTCGAGGGGACCTATTTCTAATTCATGTGGATGAGGTGTCATGGATGGGGGGAATTTTTTTTGGATTAGGGTTCATAACATACAAGGGGTTGTAGCGTCTCATTTATGGGTGCCTTTGTGGAGGGTGTGTTTCACTTTCGTTTCAATGAAACCTTTTTGCAAGCCCATTTATTTCCTTTTATTCTTTTAGGATGTTTCAATGTTGAAGCCAAGGTGGGGCTTCTGCCTAAGCATGAAAAATAGTGCCAACCTTGACTCTAACTTGGTCACATTATGCTTCGCTAAGTTGAAAACATGTGTGGGGCTTCTACCTAAGCATTAAAAATAGTTCCCACACATGCTCTACCTTGGTTGACATTTTCTTATTAGTCATTTTTCATGGGTCCCATAAGTTTCTTATGAGAGACATTTCATTGTACTAGATATCCCTGAAGGAGAATATAGAAGGTTAATGATTGGATTTTATCTTTTTCTAGCTACAAGCGTGTGGGCCTTCAACCCTTTCTTCCCATGAAATGAGGGACAACTCCTTCTTGGGTCAGTATACCTGAAAATCCAAAAAGGTGAGGAGATGAGCGGATGAAGTGTGGAAATTGACAAGTATGGTCGGGAATGGCATGATGAATAATCAAGAGGGCTTACCAGTAGAAAACCTATCCCTAAGGGTGACCCACTTTCTATGGTACAATGTCAACCATGAAAGTAAAACGGGGCAAAGAGCATAATTTCCAAACAAACATTACATAATCAAAAGCAGTAATAGATACAACAAACTCAAATGCATGAAATATTGAAATGACACTCACCATAATACCTAGTTTGTACCTCATGGAGCAAGACCCAATGTCTTCCGGACGCCAACTGATGTAGTGGATACCGTCGTGATGAACCTGGAGTTGTGGTGGAGGAGCGGGTCTCTGTCTATGCAAGTGAACGTTGTTGTCTAGGATGTATCTCGATTCTCCATGTATGCAACATCTTGAGGGATATTATGAAGAAATCTTAATTTAATTGACTCCTATGCTATTGTCAATGCTTCATCCTAAAAATATGAATAATTTTTGTAAAATAATAGCTTTGATAGTATCTTGTCATTTTAAAAGATATGATTACCTATATGTTGTAAAACCATAAACAAGGTCTCAACATGTGCTTGTGAGTGAGTAATTGTTTGTAATTTCATGTGCATGTGAGTGAGTTTTAATTTCAATATGTAAGGCGTCTTGTCTATTGTTTTCATGTGCTTCTCTAAGCCTAGCATACCTCACCATACTCTCTTACGAGTACATATTATATGACTCATGCACATTATTTAAAGTTAAAATATTTTTTCAGGTGATAATTTCTATTTACCAAGGTTCTTAAGGAATTGGCTACTTCATATTCAAATTGGGTATGGAAAACTTCATTTTTTAAAATCTTGATCAATATTCCTATCTTCGGGATAATTTTGAATATGCTACATGTATTAATCTTTCATGAAATTGTGCATACACATAGATTCGATTCATTCCTAGTAAATTATGTATTAATCTTTCATGAAATTGTGGATACAAATAGATTCCATTCATTCCAAATATATAGTTTATTAGGAAAAATAATATTATGTTCTCATTATTATTTATTTTTCTTTCAAATATATCATAGATAAAAATAATAATAATATTTTTTTTTACTTGTAACTTTTTATTTTCTTATTCATTTTAAAATAATTTAACTATATGTAACTTTATAGGTCCAAATGTAGAATTTAAAATTAAATAAAATACCTTTTGTTATATTTAGGCCTTCATATTTTGCATTAACATTCAACCTATAATTTAAGGATTTTGTTTAAATTGTTTTTGGTCAAATTTACAATTGGATTCGTGTGACATTGGGTTGTATGAGACCTCCTTTTTTTGGGACAATTTTGTAGGTATTTATTATCCCTATGAGTTATCAACATGTTCTTAACCATTAAATGTTTTCTTAAAATTTTTATACTATCAAAAGGTTTATAATTCTTAAATTTAATCTTTATATAAACACTTAATATTTATGCACAGGGACCCTAAACAAATCGGTGGGCTTTGCAAAGGGATTCTTTGTCCCATAAGCATAATATGTGGGAAAATATGAAGATTACAAATGATTAAGCATGGAAATAAATCTATGAGGTGCTAAACTATTGTTTCTACTCTAATGGAACATGCATAGGGTCCATGATTATCACACATTCCCTATAAATAAATATTATTTTCATAATCACAATATATGTGTTATTATGAGATTGAGAAAAGAAGAAAAAAAATACAAAAGATTCATTTTTATGTAAAAAAATAATATTTTTTTCCTTTGAAAATAGAAAAAAATATATAAAAATTTCAAAATTTTAAAACATGAGAGATGTAAATCTCTCCATAATATTTCCAACAATTCAACAAATAAAAATAGATTAAAGTAAAATTTCCATCCTTAAAAGGATAAATTTGTGAAGAACATGTGTGTTTTATGTTTATTTATAATTTTAGGAGTGCACATTATTTAAAGTTCAAATATTTCTTCAAGGACAATTTCTATTTACCAAGGTGCTTAATGAATTGGCTACTTCATATTCAACTTGGGTATGGAAAACTTCATTTTTAAAATCTTGATCAATATTCATATCTTCACGATAATTTTGAATATGCATATACATAGATTTTATTCATTTCAAATATATGGTTTATTAGGAAAAACAATTTTATGTTCTGATTATTATTTATTGTTTTTTTCAAATATATTATAATTAAAAAATTAATAATATTTTGTTTTACTTGTAACTTTTTATTAAGTTATTCATCTTAAAAGAATCTAACTATATGCTACATTGTATGTCCAAGTGTAGAATTTAAAAATAAATAAAATATCTTTTGTTATATTTAGGCCCTTATATTTTGCATTAATGTTCAACCTATAATTTAAGGGTTTTGTTTAAATTGTCTTTGTTGAATTTAGAATTACTACTCTCTAAGGTTGATTTCAATTGTTACGAGTGATTTTATTTTTGACCCATTAGTTGCAAATATTTAGAAGATGGATTTATAATAATTATATTAGGTTTTTATTGATAACTACATTTATTTAGGTTAAAGATGAATTTGTAATATAGTATTTTGAGATGAATGTATGATATATTATGATATTAACATTTTTTTTTTCTATTTTCAATAAAGGTGGGTTCTCTATAATATAATGTTTCACTTTCATAATTTTTCATTTAAAAAATCAAGACAAGTATAGATTTATCTTAAATTCGGATCTATGAAGTAAAAGGGATCAAATTTCTTAAGGTCTATTTTTTTATTACAAAGGAATTAATATTTTAGATGTTTTGATTGTTTAACTTTATTTTTATTATTGCTAATTTTTTATAATTAAACTTTTTTTTTTTTAAATGTAACCTTATCTAACATAACCTAACATGACAACATCTTCCCCATATAGATCAACTCCTCCTGCAAAACTATATTTTCTTAGCTTCGTATTGACCATCAACTTCTCATCCTTCAACATTTTGATCACCTTCTCCAAATGCATGTTACAAATGTTCTTATTTGGTCTTGTTAAATATTAGAATAACATCAAGATATAAAACAACAAACTTTCTAAGAAAGGTTTTAAATTTTCACTCAAAAAATCCCCCCTAAAAGGAATCATTAGCACATGAGTGTAATATGGATGCCATTATGAGGTTTCATGCACTATAGTTGAGTGTTGAAGACTCTACATGATTTGATCTTGAAAAATAATGTATTATGGATTGAAATATGTTTTCTAGAGCTCATGGACCGTGCACATGGTAAAAAAACCACGACAAAGGTCATGCAAAGGGAAGATTTCACTTGTAGGTGTCATAGGAGAACCATTACAAGTTTTTTCACACTAGAGATGGTTCACAATGTCTTAGATGTGGTCCAAGGATAAAAAGTGACATCTTAGGGCCTAAAATATGCTTTTAAGGCCTAAACAATGCTTTTAGGACTCCTGGACCATGCACAGGGTCCCAAACCACAACATAGACCCTATAAATAGAATCCTTTGACCATAAGTGTAATATAGGTCTCATTACAAGGTTTCACTTTGCATGTGGAAAGATATCCAAGCTATGGCCATGGTCTAAGGAGGAGCACCAATATTTTAGGGAAGCTTTCACTTATAGGTGTCATAGGAGAACCATTACAAGTTTTTTCACACTAGAGATAGTTCACAATGTATTAGATGTGGTACAAGGATAAAACGTGACATATTAGGGCCTAAAATATTCTTTTAAGGCCTAAACAATGATTTTAGGATTCATGGACCATGCACAGGGTCCCAAACCACAACATAGACCCTATAAATAGAATCTTTTGACCATAACTGTAATATAGGTCTCATTACAAGGTTTCACTTTGCATGTGGAAAGGTATCCAAGCTATGGCCATGGTCTAAGGAGGAGCACCAATATTTTAGGCCCTAAAGTATGCTTTTAGGGTTAATAGACCATTCATAGGGTACCAAACCACCACAAAGGCCTTATAAAGGGAATCTTTGGCCTGCGGGTGTATTATGAGCACCGTTACAAGATTTTGTGAACCACTAACTGGACTTAGTGCCCTAGACATGGTCCATAGGGTGACACTATTATATTAGGGACTAAAAGACACTTTGAAGGCTCATTGATTATGCACATGGGCCCTAAACAAACATGTGGGCCTTGCAAATGGATTCTTTGTCCCATAAGCATAATATATGTTAAAATATGAAGATTGCAAATGATAGAGGGGTCTCCTAGCCATAGCCACATTTTAAGCATGAAAATAAATGTATGAGGTTCTAAACTATTCTTTCTAGTCCGATGGAACATGCACAGGGTCCACAATCACCACATTGCCCTATAAATGGATTTTTTTTCCCATAAACATAATATATGTGCCATTATGAGATTAAGGAAATAAAATATGAAAAAAATACAAAAGATTCATTTTTATGTAAAAAATAATATTCTTTTCCTTTGAAAATAGAAACAATTATATACAAATCTCAAAACTTTAAAATATCATAGATGTAAATCTCTCCATGATATTTCCAACCATTCAAAAATCTCAGAATAAAAAAAGATTAAGGTAAAATTCCATCCTTAAAAACTTACAAAGATAAGTTTGTGAAGGACATGTAATTTTTTTTGTTTATTTATAATTTTAGTGGTGCACATTATCCCTATCTTATATGTGTTACACATTATTTTCTTCATCGCTATGACCGTTAATGATGTAAACCTATTTGTTACCTTCAGAGGAGTCAGTGGCCTGAATTCCTAAAGGAAGAAGGGAGAATAACTTTTCCTGAGAGAAGAAGTTGTGTTTTCCTCTATAAAAACCCTATTTTGGAGGATTTCCACAAGATGATCTATATGCAGGGTGTGGAAATACTTGATTTCCACACCTTGCTCTATATTTGGGTTGCAGAATTTCTGCAGGCTTCACTATAGCTAGGGTGTGATGGTCTTCGTACGTGGGAAAATGAGCATTTTCTCGATGCTTCTAGAAGGAGAAGGTTCTATGGTGAGGTGGCCTCTGAATGGTTTGAATCTTACTCACTTTCATGATTTAGTGGGATCATCCTAACCTCCCCACCTTATCGTTTTCATCTTACAAAAGGAGAGGAGCTCTCATGGAGAAAGTTAGCTTGAAGTTAGCTTGATTGGTTTGGAAATTTCTTGAGCCTTTGAGATTAGAAATTTGGCTTGACATTGTTAGCTTGGTATGTTGGATTTGGTCTTCGCTTTTTCAAGATAGATTGTGAGTAGCTATTAGATCCATGGTCTCAGAATCTTTGGGGAAAGAAATGGGTGGGGAGAAAGGAACTATTGGAAGGAACCTTACGACATCAAGCCATCCGGTTGTAATCTCTCTTCCTATTATTTAATATAATATAGTGGCATGCTTCTTTCCCATAGAATTATATTTATTTTATTGCATAATTCCTTGATCATATGCATAGGTTGTCATTGAATATACTTTTACTACTTTCACTTTGGTTGGTTTGTGTCTCATTGTAGGATCAATATCACAAGAGCATTGGAGAGAAACAAGAACAACAAAGACATAAGGAAGCGACACTTAAAGGTATGTCTCTCATCTTTTGTTCGGTAGTAAATTTGATGATTAGAGCCTAGGGAAAGTGCCATGTCATGTTTCATTTTGTTCTAGATCTAGGGGGATCTAGGGGGATTGATTCGTGTCCGCACTTAATGATTAGCTAGATAACAAAAATGGCGACCGTACTGAGGAACACATTGTTTCCCTAGTTTTTCTTTCTTGCTTTCTTTGATTGCTTGGTTTCTATTTTCTGAGTCACTGCGAGATCCATATTGACTCTCTCACTGTTAAACTTCACTCGAAAACCTTCTTAATTTTTAATTTTTTTAATTTTTGTTTGATTTCCGCACCCTGCTTTGAGGAACAGTGCAACAACTTAGGATTTCCACACCCTATTTGTTTATACCAATGCAAAAACTTTGCACCCTACCTATTTCTGGCCTACAACGATCAAGGATTTCCACACTGTGCTAGTCTTCCAACCTGCAGATATTGTAAAAAAAATTGTTTTTGGTGGTTTTCCCTGCCCAAATCTATGATGTGGTTCTGGGGTGATTTGTTGGGTCTGATTATAGTCTGCTTGACAAAATTTGAATCTTCTTTTAGCCTTCTTTTATTTTTTTTATCTTGTTTTCTTTAGAAAGATTTGATCTCTTCCTTTGAGTGTCTTTTTGTTACAAAGCATTGTTTTTCTTTAGAATTGTTTAGTGAAAGAACATTTCTTTTTTTTGAATAATTCGTGTTAAAAGAGAAACTTAGTTTGGGTTGCTTTTGTTTTGAGGAAACTCGCTCTTGCTTTTAGTGTCTCTTTGAAACAAATTTTTTTAATTTCTTTCTTTATATTAGATTGGGGGCATCTTTGCATTTGAAGTAGTGAAATTGCATGATATTTGGCATTTTTTGTTCTTGAATTTTGAAAAACCTTCCCCCTCATGGCTGGGGGGGGGCATGAGTCGTGTATTGGTGTACAGTCTCTTTTTCTCATTTCTTGAAAATCTTGATATTGATGAGTTTAATAAAATTTTGGGACATTGTGCATATGGGAATGATAAATGTTTTCTCCTTCTCGTAGCATAGCTTTCATCAAAATGAAAAGATTGCATCTTCATCTCTTTACATAACTTTTGAGTCGGTCAAAACACCATATTGTCCATGCCATTTTCCTCTTGAGTAACAACAACCATAAATAAAGGGCTTTTAAAAATTGATTAGACATTTTTATATTTTCTGGTAGCAAACCTACATTAGATTAGTTGTAGGGATTTGGAATAGGTGTGAAAGATAAATTTCCAAAGCTTCAAACAAACATAGAATCTTGCGTTAGGGGGCAATGAAATCCACTTATTACATTTTGTCTTGGGAAGCCCTTCTAACACAAGGGTCAATCACGAGGTCACATTGAGACTAGCAGAGTTACTCACCCTGCTTTGTTGGTATTGGCGTAGAGATTGTGTGTATTATGGGGGTCGCTTGAAGGTATACCCACAATGATGAGTGGAAACCTTTCAAGTTTATTTTGGGTTAGATACCCTGCCTTTGCGTGTGGATCGGACTATTGACTATTTCCCCAGGCATCACTATAGTAATTGGTAACCTTAGTGGCCTTTCTCTTTAGGCTCTTTACACAAGGTGATTGTGGAGGGGAAAGTCTTCACAGTACTTAGAGGGTATACCCACGATTATGTGTGAGAGATTGCACCAGGGTGTAAGTCCATTAAGCAGGTCGTCAACGTAACTTTTTCACCTGCTCTATCTCATCCCCTTCTCACTTTGTTCTCGCGACGTTGGATTTCATCACCAACTAGTGTGCTCATTGTGATAAGGTTTTGTTTGCTTTCTTTCTTACTAGATTTTTATCATGTGTTGTTTGTTATCCCTAACAGACTCTAGGTTGGATCTTTATTTAATGACATTCATTCTCGGAATGACCAATGAAGGAACCCCAATTCCAGGGGATCCTTTTGTTTTTCCTTCTTACGGGAACATTGGTCCTCCTCACATCACTACTTTGAGCCTTCTAGGTCTCATAATTGGATTACCAGTATGGTTGTTTTACACTCAGGTAATCTCGAATGCAGCTAGTGCTTTTGTTATAAGCACTTTCCCCCAAGAACATCAACCTCATGTTGATCCTTCGCCTTCTTCACTAGTAAGATCTTCTTCACCTTCTCCACTTGCAAGGTCTTCTTCCATTTCATCTTCTTCGTCGAGTGAAAGCTCTAAATCTAGTTACTTAGTGGATAAGAAGAAGAAGAAAACGAAGAATACGAAGAATAAAAATAAACAAGGATCTAAAATTCCAATCACTTTCGGACGTGTTGGAAAGAAACCGGTTACTATTGATTGTGCTGGGGGTGTTGATGATGTCAAGATCACCCAAACAACCCGTAAACCCAGGTACCCTTGCAGGCTTTGTAAGGGTAGCCATCTTCTTAAGGATTTCCCTGGTCTATTCAAGGTTATAGAAGTATGGCCTATACACCCTCGCCAACCCATGTCATGGTCTATTCAAGGTTATGGATCTTTTTGGGGAAAAGGAGAACCCTCATGACCGTCATATCTGGAAAATGTGTGCAGGGTTTAAAAACCCTTTCGAGTTGCAAAGGAACGTGGAAATCACGATATGCGAAATCCTGAATTCGTCAGGACCATCCATCGGGGGGGACACGTGTCTTCCGGATGGCGTTTCGACACCCGAGAAACTAAAGGGGAAGAACCTTGTTTTCGCAAGTCGTGAAATAGCGAAACCCAAAATTCTGAAATGATCTACACTGTAGATCGGAAGAGAGGAACTTGACCGTTGGATCAAGTGGAAGAGTAGACAGTAATTTAAAAATTTCGGCAAAGGAAAGTTTGAGATGTGTGGATACACGAATTGTCGATGCCCGAAACCCTGAAATCCTGAAACACTGAAAAGATCTGTGCCGTAAATCTGAGAGAAGTCTAACTGTTGGATTGCCTTGGAATGGACGTGGACACATGGGTGTGTACCATGTGCCAGTGAGTCGAGAAGACAAGAAAGAATGGTGGGACCTGATGACATCACCAAAGATGATGTGGACCCTCTTGAACGTACCACGCGCCACCATGGTTAAGGGTGACAGTTGTGCTGTGGGCCCAGAGTGTAAAGTAAATCATAATTTAGGAATTTGGGAGTTGGAGTGACATGGGGTTGGGAGTCACTGCATCATGGACTCTTGGGTATCGAAGACCTAAAACTCAAAAGCAAGTATGAGAGTCTCGTGGACCAAGACCCCAAAGCCAAAAGTCCTGAAAGCGAGTGTGAGAGTCTCGTGGACCAAAACCCCGAAACCCGAAGTCCTAAAATTCACAGAGCCGTCAGAGCTCAGAAAACTTTGTGAAGTCAAAACATTTTCTCACTCACGGTGGTTTATGAATATTGTGATTTTGTTAAGGGTTTAAGGCCTGAAAAACTTCGGTTGACTGTACGTTGTGTGTGAAGAATTCAAAGAGTGTCAGGACAGCCAAAATCCGACGTTGAGTATGGAATTGGAAGAGGTGCAGATTGCCTCTGAAATAGAGGACGAAAGGGTAGGAAGGGATGTCAACTTGGGAGTCGAAGGATCGAACTCCAATGGGCATGTAAGAGAATTGGATAAGGAATGACATATAATGAAAATCATTGAAGGATTGCAGAGAGATTCCCAGGCTCCTCGAGATGATAGCCAAAAACTCATGAAAGTCATGGATAGGCAGGGTGAATTCAACTTAAAGATGTTGAAGAGCCTGGAAAGGATAGAAAGGAAACTGGAAAGGGAGAGTGACACAAGAAAAATAGGGAGTCGCAAGACCCCTGAGAGAAAAAGAAGATCGAGGAGTGGTAGCAGACATCATCATTGCTCCCCAAAGCATTCGAGTAGGGAAGCACACAGTAGTTCAAGCCCATCCCCTACCAGAAAACACCAAAGATCTGGAGTGGATGAATTGAAGGGAGAGATGAAAAAGATCAAACCTCCAACGGTCGATGGAGAACATAAGAAGGAGGAAGATGTTGAAATCTGTTTGCTTGGCATGAGGAAATATTTCCAACTACAGAATTATTCCGTTCATGCAGAAGGAAGAATTGTGATGTATCAATTGAAAGGAAAAGCATCCATGTGGTGGGATCAATTTGTGCAGGTGCAACACATCAGAGAGAAATATATCACTTGGAAGGAGTTCAAGAGGTATTTCGAGAAGAAATACTTGACCAAAAGATACTATGACAGAAAGATGAAGGAGTTCTTCGAACTCAAGATAGGCAGCATGACCATTGATGAATATGAATGAAGGTTTTTGGAACTACTGAAGTATGTTCCATTCATCAAAGATGAGGCTGTCAAGATTCAGAGATATCTAAGTGGACTGTCACCTTCCATTAGTGACAAGATCTAGTATGATGATCCCAAGACTATGGAAGAAACAATAAGAAGGGAAAAATGCTTGTATGAACAACAAAGAGAAAGGCCTACTTTTTGGAAGGCTTGGGATGATTAGAAGAAGTTCAAGAAAGAGCAGAGGCTGAAGGGAAAAAAGCCTCCCTTTTTCAGAAATAGTCCTCAGGGACAACTATCCTTTAGAGAGCCCAGGAAGGCTAAAGTGGGTGAACAAATGCTTAGACCACCACCTATGGAGTGTTGGGTTTGTAAAGGAAACCATAGGTACCGAGACTGCCCCCACAAAAAAGATAAAGCGAGAACCATCCACAATGTTTAGCAAGAGGAAATAGTGAAGGATATGGGCAGTAAAATGCCAAGGATCTACGTAGCCCTGGACAACAAGCAAACATAATTTCAATCGCACATGATTGAAGTGGAAGGTATGATTAACAACCGACCATTTAATATTTTAATCAATTCAGGGGCTAGCCATAGTTATGTAGATCCTAGGGTGGTGGAAAGTTATCATTTATCAAGAAGTAAACATGAAAAGTCTTGGTTAGTGCAGTTGGCTACAGGAACCAAGAGGAAAGTTGTTGAGTTGGTGAAGTCCTGTTCTGTGGACATGAGAGGGCTGAGCATGAAGGCTAAATTGAATATTCTTCCTTTAGGATATTATGACTGTTTAATTGGAATGGACTGGTTGGACCAACACCATGCCCTCCTGGACTGTCGTAACAAGAGGTTTACATGCACAGATGAGGAGGGAAATCAGAAAATAGTCCAAGGGATTTTTAGAGTTGTGGCTGTTAGAGAAATCTCAGCCATGCAACTGAAGAAGTGTTACAAAAAAGGCTGTCAATTATTTGCAGCCCGTGTGGAGGAAGCATCTAGAGATGAAGTCTCAAGGATTGGAGACCATGAGGTACTCACAGAGTTCAAGGATGTATTTTAGGAGGTACCTGGACTACCTCCGAAGAGAGACATCAACTTTTCTATAAATTTGATGCCTAGAGAAACTCTAGTTTCAAAAGCTCCGTATAGAATGAGTATGCCAGAGATGAAAGAGTTGAAATCACAACTTGAAGAGCTTCTAAAGAAGGTGTACATTCGCCCCAGCATGTCACCTTGGGGTGCCCCAGTCCTGTTCATGAAGAAGAAGGATGGGACGTTGAGGCTGTGCATTGATTCCGATAGTTGAACAAAGTAACTGTCAAGAACAAGTATCCTCTACCAGAGAACTCGCACCTAGATAATCTAGGTGCCAAAACACCGAAAACTCTTAACTTACTCCCATGCTAATATATCAGGATTTCGCAAGTCGGGGATTCGGGACTTGCGAGTGCAAGAAGACTTTCCCTTGGGTATTCCAGATATCGAAATGCCGAAATGTTGAGGTCTACGAGGATCATTCTCCCTCGTGCAAGATTTTAAGACTTAAAATATAACATCCTCCTTCGAGTCCTCAGGAAATTTACACCAGGTTTTTGAAGACCAGACTGGAAGGTCTTCTAGAAGGTAAGGGAGTGGTCTCGAAAGGGTGCCTTCACGGGGGGAATTTATCCAAGGCATCAGGTAAGACAAACACGGGAACAAATCTCCCGAGAGCAGACTTGAAAATCTGTATTAGTTCAATATATATAATCATAAGCCATACGTGGTCTTTCCAATAAAAGTATGCAACCATCATTTTTTGATCAAAACACCCTACAAACAATCTTATACTAAAACCATTCATAATTGCACAAACTATGAGCATACATGTTAGCATATAAATTTCAAGATACAAGATATAAAACACTTATCATAAAAACATCGGGTTTGATGCAACTGCTAAGAGGGGTTCTCGTTTCCACCCAACCGTAGGTTCAGCGATTCCAAATGGATTTACCACTAGCCACCCCCGAGCTGAGACCACGATGCTTGAGACTCTTTGTCTCTGTTCTTCAGCGATTGAGAACGAAGGTTACTCTCCTTCTTCTCTGCTATCACTCACTCTGTGTTTTGTTCTAGAGTTCTTTCGATCTTTTTCCTCTCATCTCCCCTCGTGCGCCCCCCCCTTCCACACCTTTTACCTGGCCCTTTTTTTTTTGGTGAGGTTGCGTGTGGCATGAATTTCCTCGTGGTGGTCAGGTATGAGGCCTCCATGGATGGGAGGACCACCTTTATTCATCCATCATGGTCTCTTTTCCAGCACATCCCCCTCTCAACAATCCTGCAATATATATATATATATATTCATAATGTTAATTTACATTCATTGACCTTGTATACTAAGGTCCATTCAAAATCACACATTCACATCTTTGAGTTTGCCACAGTTCTTGGCCAACATAATTATTTTTACAAATTGGGGAAACAGGGTGTTACAATTCCCTCCCCCTTAAAATAACATCATCCTCGATGTTCTATCTATCATCATGACATGTATGTACAGAGGTAAACAAAATTGGATATGCCTATTTCATGGCATCCTCCATTTCCCATGTAGCCTCATCTGGGCCAAAATGTCTCCACTGCACCTTGACCTGTGCAATGGTTCGGTTCCGGAGCAGGGTTTCCTTTCTGTCCAGTATGCATTGAGGTTCTGGTAGGAATTCTCCCTCTGGTTCCACCTGGATCACAGACCAATCAATTATATGATTAAAATCATGTACATATTTCTTCAATAATGAAACATGGAAAACATTATGTGCTTTTACTGTGGGAGGAAGTTCTAGCCTATAGGCTACAGGTCCCACTCTATCTAGAACCTCAAAGGGTCCACAGTACTGAGGTGCCAACTTGGCACAAGCTCCCATTTTCAGGGAACTCTTCTTGGGCCTAACTCTGAGATATACACGGTCTCCCGTCTTGAACTCTCTTGGAGTTCTCTTTTGGTAGTAACTTTTCTGTCAGTTCTGAGCGACCTTTAGGTTTTGTTTTATATGAGTCAGTTGCTGTTCCATTTATTTCAACATGTCAGGTCCAAAAGAAATTTTTTTTAAGGGATTACTCCAACTAACAGGAGTGTTGCACGGCCTACCATAGAGGACTTCAAACAGACTCATCCTTAAGGATTCTTGGTAGCCATTATTGTAAGCGAATTCCACCAGTGGCAAGTAGTCTTCCAACTTCTTAGGTTGATGCATTACATGCATTCTTAACGTGTCTTCTAGTATTTGGTTCACTCTTTCTGTCTGTCCATCGGTTTGAGGGTGATAGGCGGTGCTAAGCAACAACTTGGTCTCTAAACCAGCCATCACTGATTTCCAAAAGTTGGAAGTGAATTTCATGTCTCTGTCAGACACGATTTCTTTTGACATACCATGCAATTTAAATATCTCCTTCATGAATACCTGAGTGATGTCTATTGCTTTGCAAGTTGACTTGACGGGGATAAAGTGAGCGGACTTGCTCAATTTATCCACCACTACCATGATGGTGTCATTCAGTTTGGTCGAGGTTGGTAATCCGGTGATGAAATCCATGGAGATGGTTTCCCATTTCCATTTTGAGATTGGTAGAGGTTGTAATAATCCTGCTGGGTGTCGGTGTTTTTCTTTTACCTATTGGCATTCTATGCATTTGGCTAGGTACTTAGCTATGTCTTTCTTCAATCTAGGCCAATAGAATTGTTTCTTGGTGGATGTGATCATCTTCTGGTATCTTGGATGACCAATATAGGGTCTTTTATGTAGCTCATCTAGTATGAACCTCTTCAAGTCATCACAATCTGGGATATACAATCTACTTCGGTAAGTGAGCAAACCTCCTTCCATCATCTGGTAGCCTCCATACTTTATCCCTATGGGTTCTTTCTGTAGGTACAAGGTCACGGTCTGGACGAAGGGATCTGTTTCTTGTGCATTTCTGACACTTTCCTTGACATCCATCTTATAGGTGCTCATTGTTGCCAGGTGAATTGTTTTCATACTTCTGCTAAGGGTATCGGCCACCCTATTTTCCTTTCCTTTAATGTGTTTGATTTTGAAATCAAACTCGCTAAGGAGGGCCATCCACCTAGCTTTTCTAGCGTTGAGCTTTAGTTGGTCAAACAGATATCACAATCCATAGTGGTCTGTCATAAGTACAAATTTTCTTCCTAGGAGTAAATGCCTCCACATTTTCAAGGCGTGCACTATGGCAGCCATCTCTAGATCATGGGTCACATAGTTGACTTCATGCTCATTCACATTTTGGGATTCATAGTAGACCACACTTCCTTCTTGCATAAGGAATCCTCCGAGCCCTTCCTTACAGGCATCTGTGCACATGAGGAAGTCAGCTTCGGGATCAACGATCTTCAACATGGGTGCATGGGTCAGTAGATGTTTCAGTGTCCGAAATATTTCTTTACATTTCTATGTCCACATGAATTTTGTCCCCTTCTTCTGGAGGGCAGTGATTGGACAACCAATCTTGGAGAATCCTTTTATAAATCTCCTATACTACCCTGCTAATCCCATAAAGGATCTGATATCCGAAACATCCTTTGGGGTAGGCCATTCCATGATAGACTTGATTTTGTCAGGGTCTACTTCTACTCCTTCTTCAAATAGAGCATGGCCTAAGTAATGTATTTGCTTCTAGAAGAATTCACATTTGTTGAATTTGGCATAGAGTTGATGTTCTCTTAACACTTGCAGCACAAGCCTAAGATGCTCTTCATGCTCTTCTCTATTCTTGGAGTAGATTAATATATCGTCGATAAAAATCAGCACAAATTTGTCTAGGAACTTGCTAAGTACATTGTTCATCAAGTACATGAAAGTGGCGGGTGCATTGGTTAACCCAAATGGCACTACCACAAACCCGTAGTGACTATACCTCGTCCGGAAGGCAGTTTTATGGATGTCTTCACCCTTAATTCGGACTTGATGGTATCTTGACCTCAAGTCAATCTTTGAGAAAATAGATGCACCCACTAATTGGTCGAACAGGTCATCGATCCTGGGCAAGGGTTACTTGTTCTTTATGGTTACCTTATTGAGTTGTCTATGATCTATGCATAGTCTAAGGGTACCGTTCTTCTTTTTCACAAATAGGACTGGTGCTCCTTATCCACACGTTGGGTCGGATATAGCCCTTATCCATCATTTCTCTTAATTGCAATTTGAGTTCAACTAACTCAGGTGTGCTCATCTGGTAGGGTGTCCTAGACACCGTCACTGCTCCCAGTGCAAGTTCTATCAAGAAGTCTATGTCTCTTCTTGGAGGTAGACCCGGTACCTCTTCCAGAAACACATCTCTGTATTCTCTCAAGGTAGGGTGGTCTTTGAGGATTGGTTTGTCATCTTCAATAGTTTTCAACACCTGTATTGCATATAGGGGACATCCTTTTCGACAATACTTTCTCATTTGCAGAGCTGATATTTGTCTCACCTAGACAGGTTTTCGGATCCCTTGAAGGGTTATCCTTTTCCCTACTTTACTTACAGATTCTAAGGTTTTATGGTAATAGTCCAATCTGGCTTTATGGGCAGCTAGCCAGTCCATACCAATCAATAGATCATATGATCCCAGGGGTAATATGTTAAGGGTTGCTTGGGTGGGGAATTCACCCAACATTAATTGGCAAGTTGGTATGACCTCTACTACCCTTCTTTTGGTGCAAGTAGCTAACTGTACCAACCATGGCTTAGTAGGTTTTTGTGGCTATAGTTTACACTTATCAACAACCTTAGGGGCTATATAACTCAAATTTGAACTAGGGTCAATCAAAATAGACACTAGATGGTTGGAAATCATACCTTTTATTTCCACCACTGAAGCTTGGTGGTCAACTTGGTTATTATCCAAGGCTGCATAAATTTGTGGCACACTCCTGGCCACATCATTGACGGTGGTAGCTTCCTAGATGCTATAAATTATCTGACTATTCTGTTGTCAGTGTGGACAGTCTCTCAGTAGATGTTCTTCTCTGCAACCCCAACATTTCAAAGGTTCTCTCTTTGGGTTATCAGCCTTCGCTGGTACAGATCCAGAAGTTTTATTTCCGCTCAAGGAGGGAAAGTTTTGCTGGTGTATGCTCTGGGCTGGGAAGCACGTCCTTGGGTTCTTCTTATAGTTCTTAAATCCTGGGGATTTAATCCCCTTTTTCTGAAATCTCGAACTATTCTTCTGTTTCCATCCTTCGCGAGGTTATGTTCGATGTCCAAACTATTCATGACAATAGGTTGCCTTTCGGATAGTGCCTTCTAGGGTCTTTGGCTTATCAAATTCAATTCTGTTCTAATAGTCCTTAGGTAGTCCGATGATGAAGCATTGCACCTTTACCTTTTCTTCCTTTATGTAGGGTACATACCTCAGCAACTCGAGGAATCTGCTGACATATTCCTCTATGGTAAGTTTCCCCAGTTTGAGTTCATAAAACTCTTTAGCCTTCTCGTCGAAATATTTTTCTGACAAATACTTCTTCCAGAAGTATTTCTCAAATTGCTCCCAAGATAGGTCTTCTTCGTGAATCCCTTTTATATTCTTAAGGTCTTCCCACCAAACGGAAGCCTTTCCATTCAAGTTGAAGGTGGCTACTCAGGCCTTCAAGTTTTTTGAGAAGTCATGGACTTTGAAATACTTCTTTAGTCCGAGAAGCCAGGCCTCTGCTTCTTCTCCTTTCTTTATTTCACCATCGAAGGAAGCTGGTTTGGCCTTCTTGAACTCTTCGAGGTTATGACTCTTGGAAAGTTTCTGCTTCTTTCATTTTCTTCGAGAATGAGAATTAGTTATGCTGCTAGAAGATCCCTCCAGGTCGCCAGCTTCCTTTCCAGAAGAATTGTCCGACGCTTGTCCCTTATCTCTGGGGTGGACCTTTCTCAAGGTGCTTCTTTTGGTGTGGCCACTAACATGACAACGTTTCTGTGTCTTAGGTTCATGCTGCATTTGTCTTTGTAAGTCAGATAAGCTCTGCAGTAAAACTGCATTAATTTTCGTTTGTTTCTCTTGTTCTTTCATCATCCTTTCATTGTTAGCCTTCTAGCTTTGTAATTCGACCATGAGGCTCCTCACAGTCTCAGCTAGATATGGAAGGGTCCCTACTTCCCTCCTTTCGTCAGATTCTTCATCTCTATTGTGGGAGCCTTCCCCCACTTCATGGTGAGTCACCATTCTATACGTCGATAATTTCCTGCGGTTGATCTTCCGCTTGTGTGAAAAAGGAAAAACGTTGGTTGTTACTTAATGTTCATATTCATTTATAACCAGTACATAATTCATATTTTTCTCATGCACACACACAATAGGAGTTTTCATTATCAACTTCGACTTTTTAACTGAGGGGGTCAAGATAAGGAGTTACTCCTTTTAACAGTACTTCGAATGGAGTCTCTGTGCAACCCGTTCATGAGCCCCAGTAGGTCAAGTGTTGTAACCATGCTCTAATACCACATTGTAACACACCCACTACGATTTTTAATTTTTTTTTTCGGCCTTTTTCATCTTTTCTCCGATGAATAGAATTTCCCGAATTCCTACGGGACCTGATACAGACCCTGCCATCCCTTGTACATACCCATATGATCGGTGGCTATGACCACAGGTCTTACTGGAGCAGTGCTCCTAGCTTTCACAATTCGAAAAAATCGCGATGGATGTATTCCCTTGTTCATTTCGGGGTTTCATCCATCAAAATTTCGTGTCTAGAAAACACGAGGAAAACTGACCCTTGGAGATCCCGGGTACCGAAACGCTGAAACACCGAAACCATGTGTGCTAGTCCATTTCGGGACTTCGCCTATCGGATTTCGCGATATGTGTGGACAGGAGGTCTCACATCTAGATATTTGGGAGACTAAATTTCAAAGCTCATTATATATATATATATATATACACGCTAAGCTCGTTTCGGTATTTCGCAAGTCGGGACTTCACGAGGTGCAATGACAAGGGGATCTTACCCTTAGGTATCCGAGGTGCTGAAACACCGAAACACCATGTATTATCCGCGCTACTATCATTTCAGGGTTTCGTCCATCGGGTTTTCGTGATATGCGAGAATCATGAGGTCTCGCACCTGGGTCTCCTGGGAGCCGAAACTCCGAAGCATCGAACTATGAAAATACACTATACTATTTCAGGATCTCGCAAGTTAGGGTTTAGGGACTTGCGAGTACGAGAAGATTGACTCTTGGGTTTCCCGATTGCCGAAACACTGAAACACCAAGGATTACCCATGCTAAACCTTTTTGGGGTTTCATAGTTTGGGATTTCGCGATGTGTGATGACAAGAGGTATCGCATATTAGTTTTTTGGGGGCCGAAGTTTCGAAACGTCGATACATACATACATACATACATACATACATACATACATACATACATACATACATACATACATACATACATACATATATATATATATATATATATATATATATATATATATATATGAGGCTAAGTTCATTTCGGGATTGCCCAAGTCGGGATTTCGAGAGTCGTGGGAATAAGGGTTCTTTCCCTCTGATCTCCTAGGTGCCGAAAAGCCAAAACACTTACCATCCGCCACGTGTACCCTATAGCTAGACGGTCCAGGTACTCCAATGGGTCTTGTAATCGACGGTTTTGATTTCTTTACGACTTACGAAGGTAAAAAGGGCTCGAGGCATTTGCGCCTGCATTCCTTCATCAAATTTAAAGGTTGTAACAGACCTTAGATCCTCCGAAAGGATCTCATTCGTGCAATTAGCAAGAGGAAGGGTATCCTGGGTACCGAACCATCGAAATTTCATCCACACGTGGTCATTTTGGGATTTCGTGGGTTGGGGTTTCGGGACTCATGAGTACCAGAGAACTCGCACCTAGATACTCCGGGTGCCAAAAGACCGAAAACTCTTAACTTACTCCCACGCTAATATATCGGGATTTCGCAAGTCGAGGATTCGGGACTTGCGAGTGCAAGAAGACTCGCCCTTGGGTATTCTGGATACTGAAATGCCAAAATGTTGAGTTCTATGAGGATCATTCTCCCTCGTGCAAGATTTTAAGACTTAAACTATAACATCCTCCTTTGGGTCCTCAGGCAATTTACACCAGGTTTTTGAAGACTGGACTGGAAGGTTTTCTAGAAGGTAAGGGAGTGGTCTCGAAAGGGTGCCTTCGTGGGGGAAATTTATCCAAGGCATCAGGTAAGAAAAACACAGGAACAAATCTCCCGAGAGCAGACTTGAAAATTTGTATTAGTTCAATATATATAATCATAAGCCATACATGGTCTTTCCAATAAAAGTATGTAGCCATCATTTTCTGATCAAAACACCCTACAGACAGTCTTATACTGAAACCATTCATAATTGCACAGACTATGAGCATATATGTTAGCATATAAATTTCAAGATACCAGATATAAAACACTTATCATAAAAACACCAGGTTTGATGCAACTGCTGAGAGGGGTGCTTGTTTCCACCCAACCATAGGCTCAGCGATTCCAAATGGATTTACCACTAGGCACCCCCGAGCTGAGACCACGATGCTTGAGACTCTCTATCTCTATTCTTCAACAATCGAGAACGAAGGTTACTCTTCTTCTTCTCTGCTATCACTCACTCTATGTTTTGTTCAAGAGTTCTTCCGATCTTTTTCCTCTCATTTCCCCTCGTGCACCGCCCCTTCCACACCTTTTACCTGCCTTTTTTTTTCCAGCGAGGTTCTGTGTGGCATGAATTTCCCTGCGGTGGTCAGATCTGAGGCCTCCACAGATGGGCGGTTCACCCGCATCCCTCTGCCTCTTCACCTACCATCCTGGCGAGTAATTCATTTCGGGCCAGCGAGCCGCTCTTGGTTCTCTGGGCCAGTGAAGACCAAATACGGTATTGGTTTCGGTGGAAGTTAACACCACCATTCCAGGTGCCTTCCACCACCTTTCTTCAGCCATTGTGGTCTCTTTTCCAGCACATCCCCCTCTCAGCAGTCCTGCAAT